>CM077161.1:179880484-179989697 GCA_039583875.1 Platanthera guangdongensis | reverse complement strand
TTTATGAACGAGCTCTTGCCCCATTCGGGTAATCCACAGATCAATATGTGCGAGTATTGGGATCGATGGAAGGAAGCCTAGCCATATGCTGCCTAATCTGCTCCAAGTAAGCTAAACTGGGGCCAATCCTCCTTATCACTGTGCACATCCTGCCAATAGCAGCCACCTTCAGACACTTGCATCTATAAAGAGAGTCGCCATATTTGAGCGCCCTCACGTATTCCTTCGCAATCCTTCCAATAATATTCCTTGCAGTATTGACCTGACCAAGTGCAAGTTTGTAGTGGTCCTTGTTGTAGAGGATGTGAAGGAGTTCCCCATAGAATGGATGGATGTCAGCTAATCTCGGAAATTCATCGATGATAGTCGATAGTTTCTCGTGAAGGTTCTGCTGGGTGAATCGCACTTTCCTCATGTAAAACTGACGAAGGCGTGAAATGGCATATCCCTTGTGAACAACAGTTGGAGTTTGGCGTTGAGTTCTAGAAAGGATGATATCCACGAATTCCTTCCCGGAGGAACGACTGTGATCTTTTTGAAGTTGTATTGAACCATCGCGCTGATAGATATCTACCGAACAAATAGTTTTTTACCTGTGAAAGAAAAACAGAGAATTAATAATGAGGAAGAGCGCGAATTGCCGAGAAAATCATAAAACGATGTAAATTTCTTAATTGCGGAAAGCATTTAGGATTGGCAGATAAAATTTTCCCTTGAAATAAGGACAAGAGAGTAAATAATCTCCACTACTTTATCATCATCATAAATTTGGGTTAGACTGTTTATGAATTATGTTTCTCTTGGAATCAGTATCTTGTGACCATAAAAGATTCCAAAGCTAATAGACTAAAAAGTATGACTCATAGCAGTAAAAAAATATTGTTAAATGGTATTTGATGTAGGTAGGCTAAGTGGGCGGGAATCTAAAATGTGATCCTAACATGAAGTGCGGGAATGACGCTAGTCCCCTTGGCCACCATATGTAACACACAAGCAAGATTAGAAGGAGAAATTACAACACAGTAATAAAAGAATAAATCTCAGACAGATAATTTAAAGCAAAGCAAACAATTCTTTCAAGTAAACAAGCTTTGATTTTCCTCTGCATGGAGGTTCAGAGCTACTGCAAATCACAAGATATCCCAAAACAAAATTCCACGTTGCTATAGATCGCAAACGAATATATATATTGAAAATAAAATAGTGTTACGTTTGCTATCCGCCTATGTCATAAATGATGTTCCGTTTGCTATCCGCCTATGTCATAAATGATATAGAAAATCTATAATGATTTGATGAGTGAAAATCAAATGATTATAATGATATATAAAAAAAAAAACTCGAAAAGTTTGGAGAGGACAAAATTTACTTCACGTTAATGAAAAATGAGGCAGCAGATAAAAGAGCTACAAAGAAACAACAAAAATGAAGTAATCTCTTATTGAAGCTGATAGTCGAATGACAATTCGATTACATAATCTCCAAAACAAGCTGATGGTTGAATGAAGTTCAAATTGTGTTTAATATAAATTTAATATTGTGATTCTATATAACATAGACCAAAGATGACCGCTTTTTAAAATTTGAAAATGATTTTTTTAATTTGAAAATATATTTGTTAACACATTGCAGGTCATTACATTAGTAACCAACCTTCCTCAAAGCTCCTCTTGTGCCACCTTCACAATTCAAATCCGCTAGCCAGTGTCGTTGCACATCTACTGCCAATGCGTGAACCGCCAAGTTGATTCTTTTGCAATGGACTTACACTGCACCTCCTTCAAGGAGTTCTTCATGGTCTGCACAAGAAATCATGGCCCCACTTCGACTCCAAGGTTAGAAGGTCAATTTTCAAGCTCCCACTCTGACGTTCTCGGAGCCTACTCCACCTTCTTTCCTCCACATTACACAAATGAACCGCTGAGACTCTAAATGTTAATCAATGAGGCTATGGAAAGGGAAAATTATGCTAATCGACCATGAAATTCGGCTCCAGTACAAGGTTCTTCAACCGGGCCGACGGTTACTTCAGGTGATGCAGCAAGGACAAGGGGAAGAAGCTAAAGGTGTCGTCTTCATTCGTGGATGAGCAACATTACCAGAAGAACATGCTACGATGCTTGACCAGCTGCTCCTCGCCGGACAATGTTGTCGAGGATGAAATAACCGATACCGAATGGTTTTACATTAATTCCTCGGTAAATTACTTCATAGACAACGATGGGTTGCTGGGGAAGACTTACATATCCCGGTAACTTTTCTGGTTCTCTGGCAAAGAGTGGCTTGCCATGTCGTTTTGCAATCAAACATGGCATGCCCATACGTTAGGTATGGAGACCATAGTCTGAGTCCTGGTAGGAAGCACAGTGTGGAACAAGATCAAAGTTTTGTTCCATCATTTTACATTGACGCGGCAGGGCACGTCTGCAGCCGTCGGTGGTAGCTCAGGTTGATCCCGATCCTCTGGCGTTGTGGCTATCAATTTCGTCCCTCCCAAAGATCACTAAGACGCCTAAATGGATTCCAACCAACCAACAAAGAAGATCAATTTGTCAGATGTTGCAATAAATAATGGCATCGGCCCTTACCAACTGTTCAAGCTGAAATCTGTCGATATCCGTAGACAAATCCATGATGACACAGAGAACAAGAAACCCATCAGGGCCACCACGTCGCATGGAAGTAACGAAGAGGGTATGTTCGCCTTCTCCTCCTCTCTGGCAAGTGAAGGAGGGAGTAACATGGTGGTGAAGCCAAAGGAGCCTACACGGAAGCGCGGCCGCAAGCCATCCAACAGTTAGGAGGAACCGCTCAACCACATGAAGGTCAAGCAAATGTGTACGAGAAAGGGAGGCAGAGTCTCCACGCACTTAAAACAATCGTCCCTAAAGTTTCAAAGTTGAGAATGGATGTGGTTCTAGACAACACCATCTCTCACATCAATTATCTAAGTTCAAAGCTTCGAGTGTGGATAGAGTGACAAAGTGGAGCAAGAAGTCCCAGCTCCAGATCCTTATACTGGAAGGCGGCAAGGGTCCTTCCTGACCACTAGCCTGTCATTGTCGATGACGGCACCAGAGCTTGAACTTGAGGTGACCCGGCGGAGAGGTCGTGGTGAAACTTCAGGGCGCGAAGGTTGACAATGGTTCAGATCTAATGTCAGTAGGGGAACCACCAGACGGTCAGTAGGAGACATTAAAAGATTTGGAACTTGAAATACCAGGCCACCATTTTGGCCGTTGAGGATTTGAAGATTCTCCAAGCAAGGGTCAATGTGTTGAGTGGTAGTCCCTGAGAGGAGCTCAACTTTCTCCCGCTTAGCAGATTCAGCGCCCGAACAGTAGGCTGATAAGTTCTTCATTCCAACATAATATTACCATCGTAGTTAATTTCTTCTTCATAAGACAATAAAATTATTTCTTGTCATTGCTGCTTCTGCATGTGGGACTCGTCAGATCTCTCTTTTTCATAGGTTTGAACCAAGCATTGATGTTTTAATTTCTTTTATTTAGTGAGAATCAAACATTGATTAAAAATTAGTTATCTGCACAATTAAAGCATACTTCAGCAAGTAAAATGATGATTTTAATTATCCATGATGGGACAGCAATGACACCTAGAATATACAAGGTTCTTTATACGTGTTAGATGATATAGGAAATATTGATGTAAAGGCCCATATATAGGCTCAATTCCTTCCTCTTCTTTAGTCTCACATCTCTTGTATAGGATTATTTCTCCCTCTCTTCTCCTATATATTTGTACTCTCTTTTGTATTTTATATATGAAGAAAGATCCACAAGGTTTGCTCATTACTTTCTACATGGTATCAGAGGCACTGGTCCTCTTTGGGCGGCCTCTCTTTTCTTAACAGCCTACCTTGGGCGGTCTCCTTCCCGTCGGCTCGGCGGACTCCACACTCTATCCGCCTTCCTCTCCTGTGGCCTGCGGACTCCTGCGGCCTGCAACATCTGTCCGCTCACCTCCTTAGCCATTCGGCTAACTACGGCCTCTATCTCTGAGTACGTTCCCTCCTCTCCGTGGTTCCACCCTCCTCCTCGAGCTTCTCCCTGATGTTCTCCCTCAGTCCACTGCGGGCTCCTCTTAACCGCAGCAGGCTCTCCTATCTTCGATCTGCTGTGTTTGCCCCCCCCCCCCCCTGCGGACTGCTCCTGTCCGCCACGGTCTCTGTCAACTCGCAACTTACGGCCGACCTCTTCTACTCGCCGCGGATTGTTTCAATTCGCCGCGACCTGCTTCTCCTCACGTCTTGTCGCGGACCCGCTGCTTTCTCTTGTCGTTTGAGTTCTGCTACTCGCGACCTCTTCTCGCTGCCTCTCCTACCCGCTCTCTTCTCTCTCCGCTCGAGTTATTCTACTTGCGGTTTCCTCTCCCTGTCTGATCGTATTCTTCTTGCGGCCTACTTTGCTCTGACCGCTGCTGTGCTCACTCAGACCGTGCGGACTCTCTTCTTTCCTCATTTTGGTCGCGGTCTGTCTTGCTGCTGGGTACTCACTTTGACCGTGCGGACTTCTTGTGTTCGGCCTCTCCTTGTGGTCGGTTACTCGTTGCGGTCTCCCTTCCCGCTCCGGGCTTTGCATCGTGGTCGCGGCTTCTTGCCGCTTGTGGCTTCTTACCCCGACCTTGCGGCGTGCCCTTTCTAATTACTGCGGCCTGCTCCAGCCTCCAGCTCACTGTGTACTGTTGCTCCTTGCATTTTGCTATAGTCGTTGCGGCCTGCCCTTCGGGGTTCTTGCTCGCCCTCTTCCCAGCGGGCTCCTACTTCAGTCCACTGTTGTTGGCCGCTGCGGCCTGTTTCTCGTTGCGGCCTCTGCATCTGGCTGCGGCCTGCATCTTCTCGCAGTTGCTCGCAGTTCTCCGTGCTTCCACAGTTGTAGCAGTTGGTTCTGTCCGTCAAGTCGCATACCTCCTTGCCGCCCTGTTTTCGTGCCTAGCCGCTGCTCCGGATTATGGCATCCACCTTGCACACTGTTGATGATCCCGCTGTGTTGCGTGCTCCATTCCATCAGCTTCAACGGGTGGTTAATCGCCCCTCTGACTCAGTGGCCTCAACCTTCCCGGAAGGTATATTGTGTCTCTCACAA
Organism: Platanthera guangdongensis; assembly: GCA_039583875.1. Taxonomy (NCBI): domain Eukaryota; kingdom Viridiplantae; phylum Streptophyta; class Magnoliopsida; order Asparagales; family Orchidaceae; genus Platanthera; species Platanthera guangdongensis. Next base: position 179,984,592 of record CM077161.1, on the reverse strand, counting down.
AGCTCTCACTGGATTGTGGACTCAGGTGTTACACACCATCTCTCTCTGCAGCAGCAGCCCAACTATTTGGATACTGCTTACCCCAAGCACATCACTGTGGCCAATGGTGACACGCTCCAGGTTTCTGGTGCTGCTAATCTGTCCCTTACTCCTTCTCTTTCCTTATCCTCGATTCTTAATGTTTCGGGCTCTCCTTTTAACCTTCTTTTTGTTAGCCGCATTACGCACGACCTTGATTGTTGTGTTACCTTCTCACACTCTTCCTTTGTGGTGCAGGATCGACTGACGCAGACTATACTTGGTCGAGGGCGTTTGTCTAATGTGTTATATCTTCTCGACGTTCCTCCCACTGCTCTCACCTCTGTCTCCACCACTGCTTGCATAGCCTTCTTGGGCATGCCCCTCTCCATATTCTCAAGAAAGCTCTTCCTACTCTCTCTTTATAGGAGTTCTTTTGTGAATCTTGTATCTTCGGAAAACAACACCATGTCTCCTTTTCTCCCTCCTGCACTCGGAGCGTTGCTCCGATCTCCCTCGTGCATTCTGATATTTGGGGGCCTTATAAGATTCCTAGTGTCTTGGGGCATCGGTACTTTGTTACATTTATAGATGATTACTCGCGGGTTACCTGGTTATATTTCCTTCGTGATTGTACCGAACTCACACCTACGTTTTGTGTGTTTCTTACCGAAACGCGCACTCAGTTTTCTACTTGTGTCAAAACCCTTCGTACGGACAATGCTCGAGAATATACTGGTCGCACCTTCTCCAACTTGTGCGCTGAGTTCAGTATTATACATCAGACTGCGTGTGCTTATACGCCTCAACAGAATGTCGTAGCGGAACGGAAAAATCGTCAACTCCTTGATGTGGCTCGCTCTCTTATGATCCAAATACAGGTTCCTCCCCTCTACTGGAACTTTGTCATCTCTACTGCTTGTCGTCTCATCAATCGCATTCATTCGTCTGTCCTCAACTTTGTGACGTGCATTACTCTCCTTTACCCCTCCATAACTCTCTTCTCTCTCACTCCTCGTGTGTTTGGGTGCACTTGTTATATTCACCACCTTGATCCTTCCAATGACAAGCTAGCCCCTCGTGCTACCAAAGTTATGTTTGTTGGGTACTCCCGCACTGATAAGGGGTATGTTTGTTTTTATCCTACCACTGATAAGGTGGTTGTGTCCGTTGATGTCTCCTTTCAAAAAGACCAATCATATAACACCAGCTCTTTTGATCCCCTTCTTCCTCCTCCATTACCTCGGCCCATCATACCTGTCATGTCTCCACTTCCACCACTTCTCCCCACCCCTCTGCAACACCAGTCCACATATCCTCTCTTCCCGGTTTCCCCTCCAAACCTCCTGTCATTCAAGTCTACACTCGTCGTCCTTCTCGTCCAAATGCCCTGCAGCAGCCTCCCTCCACCGGTATAATCTCGCGGCCTGTTGATCCGGCTTCCTCCTAGACTGCACATCCCATGGCCAACTATGTCTCTCTACATCGGCTCTCTCCGCCTCTACTTACCTTTGCTCTCTCTCTCCTCTATTTTTATACCTACCTCTGTGCAGGACGCCCTCCGGCATCCTCAGTGGCGGGCCGCCATGGATGAAGAAATGACGGCTTTGTGGGGTAATCACACTTGGGATCTTGTGCCTCTTCCTCCTGGTCACAGCTGTGTTAGCTGCAAGTGGATCTTCTCTATCAAACATGTTGCGAATGGGACGGTTGACCGCTTGAAGGCTCGGCTTGTGACTCGGGGTTTTACTCAACAGTATGGCCTTGATTATGAGGAAACTTTTTTCCCCGGTCGCCAAATTGACTTCGGTTCGGGTCCTTCTCTTTTTAGCTGTTCATCGTCAGTGGCCCCTCCATCAGCTGGATGTCAAGAATGCCTTCTTGAACGGTGATCTTCTTGAAACAGTTTACATGCGTCAGTCACCCGGGTTTGAGACCACGGGGAAGTCTCGTGTATGCTTGCTTCGCAAATCTATTTATGGTCTCAAACAGTCTCCCCGGGCATGGTTTGGGAAATTCAGCAAGGTCGTTCGTGAAGTTGGCTTCAAACAAAGCTTGGCAGATTCCTCTCTCTTCACTCGTCACCAATCAACAGGGACCACAATACTTCTGATTTATGTGGACGATACTCTGATCACTGGTGATGACTCCATCGGGATACAACATGTGAAGCAATACCTAAACTCTATCTTTTAAATCAAATATCAGGGAAATCTTCGATATTTTCTTGGACTAGAAGTTGCACGACGAGCCGATGGCTTATTCTTGTCTCAGCGCAAGTATTGCATTGACATTCTGCATGGTGCTGGCCTCTCAGATTGTAAACCTGCGGATACCCCGATGGAGGTAAACCACATGTTGCGTGCTCAGGGATCTGAAAAGGATTCTCTACTCTCGAATACGGAATACTATCGTCGTCTTATGGGAAAGTTGGTCTACTTAACAGTCACAAGACCAGATATATCATTTGTGGTTGGTGTGGTCAGCCGATTTATGCACCCCCCACGTATCTCTCACCTCCAGGCTGTGGAACACATTCTCAGATATATGAAGACTTCCCCTGGGCAAGGACTTGTGTATAAGTCATCTTCCTCCTTTTCTCTTATTGCATACTCGGATGCTGATTATGAGAGCTCGTTGGATGATCGGCGGTCGACTACTGGGTTCTGTACATACTTTGGAGGAAATCTAGTCACATGGCAAAGTAAAAAAGCAGACTGTAATTGCCCGCTCGTCTGCTGAGGCTGAGTACCGTGCAATGGGGGTTGTTACTTCTGATCTAACCTGGCTTGAAAGTCTCTTAGTGGATTTGGGAGTTAAATTGACCTCACCTTCAACCTTGTTTTGTGACAGTCAAGCTGCAATACACATTGCAAAGAATCCTGTGTTCCATGAGCGAACAAAACATATTGAGGTCGATTGTCACTTTATTCGGGAAAAGGTCCCATCGGAAGAGTTGAAGCTTGAACATGTTCTTGCGTCTGGGCAAGTAGTCGATATCCTCACCAAGGCTTTACCTCGCCAATTATATTATCATTTCTTGTCCAAGCTTGGTGCCTACGACTTGTACGCTCCAGCTTGCGGGGGAGTGTTAGATGATATAGGAAATATTGATGTAAAGGCTCATTTATAGGTCCAATTCCTTCCTCTTCTTTATTCTCACATCTCTTGTATCGGATTATTTCTCCCTCTCTTCTCCTATATATTTGTACTCTCTTTTGTATTTTATATATGAAGAAGGATCTACAAGGTTTGCTCATTACTTTCTACAATATGTTTAGCATTTAGCCAGAATGGAAAGAAGATAACTTCATTACATGGCCCGGGGAGAAGGGAAATGTCAGACATACTAATGTATTCCCAAGTTGATGAATTTAAATTTAAAAGATAAAACTTGTGAGCAAATTAAATTCAGCAACACTTCTCAAATTTTTCACGAGTAACCGCCCTAGAGTTTGCATATGCACGAAAATGCTAATGTTCGAACATATGAGTGACATGAAATAGCGATCCACATGAGTTTGCTTAGGGGGATGAAAATATAAGGACAAATAAAATTAAAAATTAATAACAAATAGGAGAAAGAAAGCTAGGCAAGCTCTGAATTATAAATCAAATTAAAATTAAACATAAAATGTAAGCTAACATGTTTTGACCACTAGAGACATGAGAGTTTGTTGGGGAACTATCAAATGCACCTGGAGGGGTTCGTCGCAAGGCGGGACCCACATGCATGTACTAGCGTAGGAAGACTTGATCAGATCTCCGATCGTACTCTGCGGTTGCGTCTGGGACGTCGCCGCGAGTCAAAATAATATATTATTTTATTTTTTGGAGTTTGTTTTGATGTATTTTAAGTGGCAAACCCACCGGCCAATCATAGTCGTTGATGGGGATGCCCTAACTTGTCTTTTATTATAAATAGGAGTGTTAGAGACTGATTTGAGTCATTGTTGGATTTGGAGAAAAGTTTTCCCGGATTCCAGCGATCCCTCCTCGGTGCCGACGTCGTGAAACACTAGGTGACGACTCCTGGGCCGCCAAACTTCCCCTAAAGTAACTCCTACACCCCTCCATCATTTTCCATCATCCCCTCCCCTTTTCCACCGCCGGAATCCCCCAACCTCCACCCGAGCACCGCCGGCTTGCTGCTGGACCGCCGCCCAGCCACCTTCCTCCACCGGCCCTAATCCCACCCCCCTCCTTCTTAAACAGGACGTCGGCCTGTAGCCAAGGCCCCAGCCCCCCACCGCCTCCTCAGTCTTCCCTTACCCAAAACCGGCCCCCAAGGGGTTTCTCGACCCTAGCCGGCCACTCCTTTCCCTTGTCCTTCGTGGATCCACTTCCCACCACCCCGAAAACCCTAGATCTATCTTGATCTACTGCTACCGCCCTCTGATCCGTTATTTCCACCGCACAAACCTTCCATTTTTGATCGGATCGACTCACCCCCGGTCTGTATCTACTCATTCGTGGTCGGATCCGCCGTTTTACCATCCGTTACCACCACTTTCCGCCGAAGGCAGCCACCGTTACCGTCGCCTCACCACCGGTTCCACCTCCGATCGCCCGTCTTTATATCTGACCCTCAAATCCTTCAGTGTCTCGGTTCAGCCCTCTAAGTTGTGAGCATTTATAGTATTGTATTTTGTGACTCGACATTTTCATTTGATTGTTTATCTATATTGTGCTGCGATTATGGTTGTGTAGTAGTTGTTTTCTTTTATGCTAATAATCGCTTGTGGAATTATTCGTCGCACGTTTGCCTTTGCCCTCCGAGCGGAGGAAGTCGTTGCCCAATTGCTGAAAATAATTATTTCACTTTTAATTTCAATTATCCGTGTGGTAATCTTAATTTCATTTCTTATAATAATTGTTGTCGTTACCCGACAGTCACATTGCATTTAGCGTTGCATTAATTTGTTCCCCGCACCCGCACCTAGAGTATTAGCTCCCGAGCACCACTAGCTTACCCCTACATCATTTATGATGCGGGACCAGGAGTCCACCTACCCGCCACCCTGGAGTCCCACACGGGGCCCACCCGGAGTCAGCACCAGGCGGCTTTCATCAGGGCCGCGGCCCGTACATCCCAACCAACTCTCTGCCATGGAATCACCACCATGCGGCAGGTTGTTGAGGTCGGGGCTCGATCCCCAAACCTCCTAGATAAGAGGCTTTCACCAGCACTCTCATCATCAACTGATTCGCGGCACAGGCATCCCACCTGCCCGCCACCCTGGAGACCCACCAGGGGGCCCACCTGGAGTCAGCATCAGACGGCTTTCATCAGGGTCGCGGCCCGTACACCCCAACCAGCTCTCCGACATGGAATCATCACCATGCGGCAGGTTGTTGAGGCCGGGGCTCGATCCCCCGACCTCCTAGATAAGAGGCCTTCACCAGCACTCTCATCACCAACTGAGCCACGGATCAGTTGGTGATGAGAGTGCTGGTGAAGGCCTCTTATCTAGGAGGTCGGGGGATCGAGCCCCGACCTCAACAACCTGTCGCATGGTTGCGATTCCATGGCGGAGAGCTGGTTGGGGTGTACGGGCCGCGGCCCTGATGAAAGCCGCCTGGTGCTGACTCCAGGTGGCCGGATCAGTTGGTGATGAGAGTGCTGGTGAAGGTCTCTTATCTAGGAGGTCGGGGGATCGAGCCCCGACCTCAACAACCTGTCGTATGCTGGTGATTCCATGGCGGAGAGCTGGTTGGGGTGTACGGGCTGCGGCCCTGATGAAAGCCGCCTGGTGTTGACTCCAGGTGGGCCCCCTGGTGGGACTCCAGGGTGGCGGGCAGGTGTGACGCCTGTGCCGCATCAGATTTATACCTCTGGCCAGTCATAGAAACATTCGAATCAAACCACAAGGTGGGTTGCAACAAAGTGAAACAGGAGGTATCTGAAAATTTGTGAAATATTTGTGGAAACCCCGTCGACGGTGAAAGTAGAGAGCAACGAAGTTGGAGACATAGTAGTTGCGGGCTTCGCCGACAAAGGGGGCCGGTAAATACGTCATAGGGAAGAATGGTCGGGGCTGGGTGAGAAAACTACGGGTTCTGGAGGAAGGCTCGATGATTGGTGGCGCTAAGCTGCGGAGAACTACGGAAGGAATGGTGTGTCGCAATCCCAAGGAAAAGGCAGAAGATTGGTCGTCAGACCTTGGAGGAGGCTCCGACAACATCGGGGTGGTGGCGAGAGGTACGGTGAGGTCGCGCTGGAGAGGAACCGAACAAGACAAAATAAGTCTCGTATAGTTCTCTTTTTCAGCTACCTTGATAGGGGGCCGACTATTTTTATAAAGGAAATATTATAAAGGCTTTAAAAAAGAGCTATAATGATGAGGAATTTCTAAAGGTGCCGGCTGTTTGAAAAGGGGAAGAAATGACAGTTTTCAAATGGAATAAAGTGGGGGAGTCAAAATGAATTAATGGGCCGGCTACTTTTTAATAGAGGGATGGGAGGGGTTGCAAAGGTTTTTATATTTAAAATAGGGATTTTAAAGAGGGAATTTCAAAGGGTATTATCTTTCCAAGAAATAAAGATTCAACATTTAAAATATGGAATCATAATTTTTAACTTTAAAATTAAAATATTAACTGATTTTAAAAGCTTGCCTAGATTAATACTACTCCTAATTTGACGGACCTATTCGTTCATGTTCTTATTGGTCGGTCACTTCAATAAGTCGTACAGACAAACATGAGTACAAATGAGCGCGATAAAAATGCATAAAACACACCCACGCATATAACATGCGCGAAGACGTGCACGGCACTAATAAAATGCGGGAAATAAAAGTAAAACATAATGCGACTCAGGTTGCATCACATACATAATTTTAATTGACATGGTTCGCGAATTGGAATTGTTCCATTGAAATGGGAATTGGCATTTTAGAGTTAGAATTAGTTTAGTGTCTAAGGTTTCTAAAATTGGACCTGAAGCTGAACCGTTGAAAGCAAAAAAAAAATGTATGGTTGGTCGGAACAGTTCTCTCGGAGTTCAGCAGTGATAATACTATAAATATAGAAGTCACTGGTATAATATTTAGTTTCTTTTAGTAATTCTTGTAAAATATTCAAAAAGAGAAAGAAATGGGATCGCTTGATATTTAGTTTCTTTCAAATGGCTTTGCTCCTCTACAACTATGTTACTTCATAGTTTAATTAGACAAATATGTTGGATCATCCGAATCTGTCCAATGATCTGTTTGCAATGTTTGGGTGGTACATTCCTATAAATGACTGTCTCTGCATTCTGTCCTACAATCGAACCGAAATATTGAAATTTTCAATTCCTATGATCGAAAACCTTCTTGCAAACTAACACAGGAATTTGTTTTGACCCAATTCTGAAACCTCTGTGCAATAGGTTTTTGGCCAAAACCAATTCCTACATCTCAAAACCAACGAAACAAATGAACCCTAAGGGAAGAGTATAAAGCAATTTAAAAAACGAAATAAAAAAGGGGAAAATAAGAACTAAATCAAAAAACGGAGAACCCTAAATCACAAACAGAATTAGAAAGAGGAAGTTTAAACAAAATCAAAATCAAAATCCCAAAGGAAAGATTATAAATCAATATAAAAAACAGTAAGGCCCTGTTCATTTTGCAGGTTTTGTTTGACAGGAATTTGTTTTGTTTGAAAACTAAAAACTAGAAGGTTTTAGTTTTCTGGCAAAACTAACTTTATTGTTCGTTTGCAGGAAGGTTTTCAGGCCCAGAAATTGATAAATCTCAAATTTTTTGTTCGTCTATAGGAAGGTTTTCGGGCACAGGTTTTGCGCAGTAAGTTGTAGCAATTGATATCGGTCTCATTATACAACCTATCTAGTAATATTCTTCGTATGTTATCTTGTCGTTCCCTAAGGTTTGAAGAACCACGTATGCTTGGTTGACTCAAAACAACAGCAGCCGCAGCAAGCACAACTACAATCTTTCTAGTCCACTTGAACAACTTTTTTTTCCTACGTAACTCAATAATCGCATCCATCTACGAAAACAAACAAATCAATATTTAAAAATCAATAATCAAATCAAACTTTTTTTCCTACTGGAAGCCTAAAGATGTCATGCTTGAAGCTTTAAAAATCCTAACTACATAATAATGAGCACTTGAAAAAACTGTGAAGGACAAGAGCTTGCAAGAAACACAACATGTATTGCCTTCTCTGTTTGGAAAGCAAAGAACGGCTAATTTGAAGGCATCTGCTTTGCAATAAAAAAATGTGAAAAAAATGAATGATGAAATCATTTCATCAATGCTCTCCCAATCCAAATAAACAAATAACGTAATATGTATGCAAATAGCTTGCATTCATCTTCACCAAAATCAGCCCAAAAATATAACGCAATGGAAATTTCGACATCCATATTTCTATATCACTGAAAGAAAACTAACCAAGCTATGCTACTGTTACGATCATCCGATTGAAGAGGCTAATCAGGCGGAGAGGAGGATGCCAGCTGTCAACATTAATTAGAACGTTATAATGTACCGTTATGTTACTTTATAAAGAGTTAATGATGTAATTATGTTATTAAGGAATTAATGAAAGCCCTTTTCCTAACTTCGTCTTCCTTCCCCAACCCCCTTCGTCTGTCCTTCTCCGCCAGAAATGGCCTCCTCCGGTAACTGCTATTTCGTGTAACCACCGCCCTCCTTCATTTGGTGCTCTCGTCGTTCTTCCCTTTGAATCTTACCCTCCCGAGCATCGTCCGCCATGGCTAATAAAACAAGATCTCATGACTCTCAAAACCAATTCTTGGCGGCATTACAGACTGAACAAACCGCTTGCCGGGCACAGATTGAGGAAGTCAAACGGGCAATCACTACGGATATGGCACAACAACTAGCGGCTAGTCGTGAAGCATCGTCGGAACAACTTTCATCGTTCCGCAAGGAAATCCTCTCAATCTTAGCCGACTCAAGGAATCCAACCAGAGATCCGGGAACGGCGTTACGACAAACTGTTCCCGCCAGTCCCTTCGCTCCCCTGCCGACGACCGCCCAGGCTTCTTCCGCAGCCACAAGTACAGTTCTTGGACCCTTAGCCGCCGCGTTTACGGCCCCAGCCGCCGCCGCGTTTACGCCCCCAGCCTCCGCCGCTCCACCGGCCCAGGAAACATTCACCGGACTCCTTGGACAGTTCGGGACTCCGTTACACAAGTCACCCAAGTCAAACCAACGTCACTGTCTAATTAATGTAGACGCCGGTCCAAGGACTCCTTGGACAGTTCGCGAAGATTCCGTCACGGTCGCTTTTTCGTGAGGGGCTGAAGCTTGGTGTGGCTGACCACTTGATCTCCCCTTCAGTTGGACTGGGTAGTGCACTAACTGGAACAACTCAGCCGGATTCGAGCGAGGTCGACGTCTGGTTCGTATTCCTGTCTTCCGCCATGTCTTTTCCTGTAAACTGTCTTGTACACTTCCATATGTTTGTTTAGATGATTTTCCCCGCGGTATGCGCTTGCGGGTGGTGTTCCAGGACCACTTGTCCCCTGCTGGTTCTTTCTCGGCAGCTGCTGTGCTTCAGCTTATGAGGTCCGTGTCCAGTGTGTCTACATCTTCCCAGGTGCTGTCCGCCGGAGGCAATCCTGTCCATTGTACCCGTGCTTGTTTAATTTGATTTCCCCTTCGGTGTATTACTCTTGTACTAATTACTGCCAAAGGTGTATGTGTTGGACTGTTATTGTGACTTTTTTCTAGTAGCAATGTAACTGGTGTATACGTAGATCCATAGTATGGATTTAGCAATGATATGTGGAACACCGGGTGAATCTTAGATTCTGCAGGTAGACTAAGTTTGTAAGCTGTTTCCCCAATTCGTTCTTCAATCTGAAAAGCTCCGTAAAATTTAAGTGATAGTTTCCGCGATGCTGGACGCCGGAAGGATGTTTGTCGATATGGTTGTAAGCGAAGTAGAACCCAGTCGTCTTTCTGAAATTGCTTTTCGGTGCGATGTTTATCTGCTTGCATTTTCATTATTTGTTGTGATTTGTGTAGATTATCCCGTAGGTGTTGCATCAGCTCGTCACGTTCACGCATTGTAGTCTCTACCGCTTTTATTTTCGTGGTACCTGCACAATATGAGAGTAAACCAGGAGGTGTGCGACCGAATAGAACCACAAAAATAGAAGCGGTAGAGACTACAATGCGTGAACGTGACGAGCTGATGCAACACCTACGGGATAATCTACACAAATCACAAAGAATGAAAATGCAAGCAGATAAACATCGCACCGAAAAGCAATTTCAGAAAGATGACTGGGTTCTACTTCGCTTACAACCATATCGACAAACATCCTTCCGGCGTCCAGCATCGCGGAAACTATCACTTAAGTTTTACGGACCTTTTCAGATTGAAGAACGAATTGGGGAGACAGCTTACAAACTTAGTGTACCTGCAGAATCTAAGATTCACCCGGTGTTCCACATCATTGCTAAAGTCATACTATGGATCTACGTATACACCAGTTACATTGCTACCAGAAAAAAGTCACAATAACAGTCCAATACATATACCTTTGGCAGTAATTAGTACAATAGTAATACACCGAAGGGGAAATCAAATTAAACAAGCACCGGTACAATGGACAGGATTACCTCCGGCGGACAACACCTGGGAAGATGTAGACACACTGGACGCAAACCTCATAAGCCGAAGCACAGCAGCTGCCGAGAAAGAACCAGCAGGGGACAAGTGGTCCTGGAACACCACCCGCAAGCGCATACCGCGGGGAAAATCATCTAAACAAACATATGGAAGTGTACAAGACAGTTTACAGGAAAAGACATGGCGGAAGACAGGAATACGAACCAGACGTCGACCTCGCTCGAATCAGGCTGAGTTGTTCCAGTTAGTGCACTACCCAGTCCAACTGAAGGGGAGATCAAGTGGTCAGCCACACCAAGCTCCAGCCCTTCACGAAAAAGCGACCGTGACGGAATGTTCGCGGCTCTTAGGAGATCTCCAGCATCCACCGGTTTCACCCGTGAGCGCATCTTCGTGGTCCGTGTCGAACTCTTCGAGGCTCATATCCGGCCACCAGCTACCACCGACTTCATCCGTGAAAGCGTCTTTGTGGTATACTCTGATGAACCAACTTCAAACGACTCCGGCTACACGCTCCGTCGTTCTTCCGCAATCTCTGTCACTGGGGTTTTTGGGAAGATGGAGGAATGCAGCAATGCGGACATTGCTTTTAAAAGGGGACAGCAGATGTTACGATTGTCCGATCGAAGGGGCTAATCAGGCGGAGAGGAGGTTGTCAGCTGCCAACATTAATTAGAACGTTATAATGTACCGTTATGTTAGCTTTATATATAGTTAATGATGTAATTATGTTATTAAGGAATTAATGAAAGCTATTTTCCTAACTTCGTCTTCCTTCCCCAACCCCCTTCGTCTGTCCTTCTCCGCCAGAAATGGCCTCCTCCGGTAACTGCTATTTCGTGTAACCACCACCCTCCTTCAGCTACACCAAAAGGTCGCACAGAAAAATCTCAATGCCCCCCAAACCTGCAAGAGAACTATACTATATGAAGGTAACAATGAGCACAAATTTCAGAACTCTATAGACCCTAAAAAATACAAATAAAACTGAAAATAGTCACATTTTAACTATGAGGAAGAAGAAAACCGTTACCGAAGCCTGCGAGGAAGACGGCACGGGTCGAAGGAGGTGAGGATGTCGTCGGAGCACGGCGAGGGAGACGGCACGGGTCGGAGGAGGTGAGGATGTCGTCGGAGCACGGGTCGGTGGTGGTCGCCGGATTTTCGTGCTTTCGTCGGTGTCGTGGAAGCGTGGGAGAGGCCGATATCGAAGCCTGCTCACTCGATCGGGAGGGAGAATAAATCGGCAGGATGAAAACCAAGCTATATGGTGGTCGCCGGGTTTTCGTGCTTCTGGCGCTGGCGTCGTGGAATTGTCGGAGAGGAGGAAACCTAAGGCCGTCGCTCGATCGGGAGGGAGAAGAACGCGGCGGATGAAAACCGAGCTATCAGCGTAAGTTTTAGGGATCCCATTAAAACCGACCGGGTTTTAATCGCTAAGCGAACTTTATTTTTAATTTTCATATATGAAACGAACAAGACCTAAATAGATCTAAATTGTTGAAGTTAAATCTGGAGAAGGAAGAAGAAATCCGGAGAGAACTATAAGGATGTGTTCGGTAGAAAGGGAATGAATTTAGGAATTAGTTTTTGCAATTAATAAAGTAAGTAAATCTATTCGGATGAAGAGAAATAGGCCCGGTTTTGGTTTTGCCTAAAATCATAGGTTTTCACGTTAGCCTGTCCGCAATTCTTGTGTCTTTATCCGGGTTTCCCGCCAGTTTCTCCTCCACGGCGCCCATATCCAAATCCCTTCTCCGCCGGTTTCTCCTCCACGACGCTGATATCCACAACCCTTCTCAGAGCCGATCGACAACAACCCCGGCGCTCTCGTCGTCCCCTCTCGCTGCCTCGTTCTCTCACTGACCCCTTTCGCTGCCCTGTTCCTTCGCCCACCTCTGCTTCCAGAGCTGATTAACGACAACCTCCTCCCACCTCTCGCTGTCGTGGACCTTTATTCCGGCGACGACCTCGGCGACTGGAGCTCTACTTCTGGCGAAAACCTCGGAGCATTATTTCTGTAGATTTCTTCCAGCGGCAACTCTCCGCTATCTTCTCCCAGAGCATTCTGCTACCCCCTCCTCCCGTTCCCAAAACTTGCTATAACAGGTACATAAGCAATGTAATAGCTAGGCATACCTTCTTGGACTATCTGCACTCTATAAAGACGTCTTTTGGGGCTTGAGTTATGAGGTTTGAGGGTAGTCCCCGTCGCTCTCGCCGTCCCCTCTGGCTGCACTCTAGGGTTTGTTTGGGAACTTAGGGATCTGTCTTTTGGGGCTTGAGTTGTGAGGTTTGAGGGTAGTTCTGGTATTGTATTGCAACTAAGAAGTCATTTGCATGCAACGTCTATGGAAGGATCATTAGTTGTGTATGTGTTTCGGCACTGTCCTGATTATTTTTATTTTTAGGTTCGGGTGTTTACAATCTGATTGGACGTTGAGGGAAGAAAGAAAACATTTTGATGGTGTTTGCTGGAGAGGGTATTTTACTATTTTTCTTTGCTGTTGTTTCTCTTCAGATTTGCGCTTTAATATAACTACTATATATAAATATATAAGTAAATAGAAGTGGCAAATTTGTAGCTGGTAGATATTTTGATCGAAGGTTGAAGATTGCAGTGTGTTTCCATATAGATGTTATGATTACAGTGTGCTTTCATATTAGATGTTATGATCTGGACGCTTGCAGTGGTAGAAGTATTGTGAGAGATGTCCCATTATGGATGAAGGTGAATTGTGTTGGGCCGTAGCTGCAAAGGAAGGGTAACTGTTTTCAAATGTAATACACAGACTTAACATAACCATGGGTCTTGTTCCACTTGGCAAAAAGCACGCATTCTTTAGACTTGACAACATCCTTGATTCCAAGAAGTTGTATAATATTTTAAAAGGAATATTGATACAATTGGTTGTCTTTATATTTCCTTGGTTCTATCGTTTTTGTTATAACTGTCTTCTTCATCCTAATATATGATTTTTTTGCAATGTTTTCATGTGTTCTTCAATCTAACAAATAAGAATTGTGTGTTGTATTCTGATTGAATTTTTCAGAAGCTGATACATAGAAAATTTTAAATGTATGATCTCACAAAAATACATCAACTTTTGTAATACATCTCTTTATTTGCATGAATGTGACGGCCACGACATAATGTTTTATTTCATTGTCATATCTTATATGAATATAGCGGAGTTGCGAGAGAAATTAATAAAAAAATATATTATGAAATGCGGGCATCTCACAACACTTGCTGGTGCATGGGCAGCGTTAGAATATATTCCTCTGGAACCCGTAGATCGTGATATGAATACTGTCCTACGGTTCTCATTGCTAAAACGCATATATGAGGGTCCAGAGGTCAACTGTTTCAGTGTATTGTGTGTGGGCAGACAACCATTTGGTGAATTGTGCCACATTTTATCTTCTAGAGGCCTTGTACACAAATCCAAACATGTGTCGGTGAAGGAATCTGTCGCACTATTTCTATGTATTATAGCACACAACAGAAAGTTTCGTGATATTGGATATACATATCTCCGGTCCACAGATACTATTAGCAAACACTTCAACTTAGTGCTTAGAGCTGTATTACAGTTAAATAAAGACTACATCAAATTGTCAGAGTCTAGGGCAGAACGTAGATGGAGATGGTTCGAAGATTGCATTGGTGCATTAGATGGTACACATATTCAAGTGACAGTGCCCGCAAAAGATCATGGCAAATATGGAAATCGGAAGCAAGCAATAACGACGAATGTCTTAGGTGTTTGTGATAATCAGATGAAATTTCTATATGTTTTACCTGATTGGGAAGAATCAGCTTCAGATTCAATAGCCTTACGCGATGCGATAGAAAGAACTGATTGTTTTGAAGTACCAACGGGTAAGACGTTAATAATCAGTTTTTTTAAAAGAAAAATCATCCATTTATTAGAAAATTTAATATATTGATGCGATAGGTAAGTATTACCTAGTGGATGCAGGTTACATCAATGGTCCAGGTTTCCTTGCACCGTATCGATCAACGCGTTATCATCTACAGGAGTGGTCAACACAAGGAAACAACCCTTCTAATTATAAGGAGTTATTTAATTTACGTCGTGCTGGAGAACAAAATGTAATAGAGAGAACATTTGGGTTGTTGAAGAAACGTTGGACAATACTACGAGAACCATCTTTCTTTCATATACAGGTTCAGATGCGAAAAATATAATTTTAGATTTCACATTGTATTTCGTTTAGGATCTTAATATGAAATTTAAATGCAGGTGCAAATTTCCTTGTTGTTAAGAGGCTGACTACTGATTTACAAATACTTGTCAAGATCGATGCATACTTAATTTCCTTGTTGTTAAGAGGCTGGCTACTGATTTACAAATACTTGTCAAGATCGATGCATACTTAATAGCCGCTGAAGCGTCAGAAGAAGAAGAAATCTACAAATATGATGATAACATTAATCCAATTCATTTTTCAAATGCTTGGAATCAATTTAGAGATAACTTAGCTATGACAATGTTTACTGAATATCAAGCCCGCACTGGGATTTAGTGGATCTTATAAATATATATGTTGTTTATTCAAGTTTTGATATGTATGCTTGTATAGAATTTTTTTGTAAGTCATGCATGAATTTAAGTACTTTTTGGGCGCAGTTGTATATCTTGTTTGTTTTAAAGTTGATGCTAGTGCGATACATATGTTTGCTTAATATTTGATCTTAATGTAATGAATATACTTGCATAGATTAGAAAATGGAAAGCGGGGCAGGGAAAGAGAAATCGTATATTTATTGGACAAATGATATGGATCGTACTCTTTCCAGTATTTTGTTCGAGGAGCACGGTAAAGGTCACAAAACGCTGAATGGATGGAAAGTGGTGGCCTTCACAGCAGCAATCAAGGTCATGAAAAATTTACATAATCTGGACTTTACAGAGGAGAAGATCATGGCCAGGTTGAAGACATGGAATAAATATTATAAGGAGGTATCAACAATGTTGGACACAAGTGGTTTCAGATGGGACTGGGAACAAAATACCGTGAAAGTCGACAGTGAAGATGTTTGGGCCAATTATGTCAAGCTATGTTCATTTATCGCATTCTATAAATTGGTTTAAATTATTTTACAATTTTTTTATTTATGTGGTTTAATCATGTTGTGCAGGCTCATCCTATCGTGAAGCACTACAAAGATAAGGTGATCATTAATTGGGGGGACTTACATATATTGTGCGGTAATGACATGACAACAGGTGCATTTGCGGGGACGACAAGTGAGCCTATAATTGAGTTGAATGAGGAGTCTATGAATGAAGAAAGCAACTACGCAGTAGAGTTTTCATCAGGAGGCAGCAGCAGGCAAAGGAAGAGGAAGCAAACTCCTGGCGACACAATAGCAAATGCAATCAATAGAATGGCAGGCAGTATGGGTAACGCAGCGGCCGCAATCACAAGAAGCGGTGAAGCTCCGAGAGTAAATATGACTCAAATCTATGAAGCACTTGCTCAACTACCGGATCTGCAGAATCTCAAATTAGCGAAGGTCATGGATCTTCCAGGTGTCAGTCAGTTGAAATTTGATACGTTCATGACACTGACAAACCACACGAGAACGACGTGGCTTCATTTGCAATTCTATGACTTATGAGCGCATGATGATGTCGTGTTTTTGTTTGGTCGTAATTTGTTGTTGTATTTCTACTTTCAATGTTTAGCGAACTGTCGTATATTATTAAGTTTGGGATTGATGTTCTTAGTTTCATGCAGTGTACTGGAACATTCTATGTTTGATGGCTCTTTTGTTATCATTGTTATTAGGTTTATGTTTATTTGAAGTAGTTCTCCATGGCGAACAGTTGAGGCATGCTCTTCTCGATTGTTGTCTCCGACGCCAGAAGAGGGGATCGTAAATGGCGGCCTCCGCTGGTGGCAAGTCCAGTGACGGCACAAATCTATGGGAAGAGCCTCACCGTGGATCCCTCTCTAGGGGAATCATCTTCCTCGGATTGATCGGCGCCACAGCCACCGTTGCGGTACACAACTCGTTCTCCCTATCCTTTCGATTGTTAAATTATGATTGACTGCTGGAAACGTTTAAGTAGATTGCATTTGTTTGTTTATTCTTGTTGGTGGAGTGGGAGATTGGGTTGGTTTGTTGGGTTTTCGCGGGTATGATTTAGTTTTTGGCTCTGTTTGGGACTAAGGGATGAAAATGAAGTTTTTGTTTCTATTTTTTGTGGGAATGTTTTAGGTACTGACATTCGATGGATCAAAAGGAAGGATTTTGTAAGGAGTGCAAGGATGATATTTGACGGGGACTAGTCCATTTATAGAATAATGGGGGTGCGTATAGCCCACTCCTCCGCGATCCCACTACGTTAGTGGAGAATATGTAGGAGCCGCCGCGCGATCAGCACGCGCGATTGTGCGTGATCCCCGCACGCACGATCACCCACCCGCTCGTTGTCCGGGGTTGACCGGAGTGCCGGCCCCCTCCTTCTCCATCTCCGCCGGCCGGCCAGTTCAAGTCGCCCCGACTTCCAGCTGGCCAGCGAGGCCGCGCCTCACGACCGTGCCCTCGCGGCCGCATAGCGCGGCGTTCCCTCCAGTCTCCCTGACCGGCGAGGCCACCCCCTCTCGCGACCGCCGTTGCGGTCGCGTGAGGCTGCAGGTCGCGGCCGGCTGGGCTTCCTTGGCTGGCCGCAACCCGGGCCTACCGGCTCCGGCGGCCGCACCTTGCAGTCGGCTGGTGCCGGCCTCCTGGCCAGCGGCGGCCTCATGGTCGGGGCCGACGCCGCGTTCCGCACTCTGACCACGCGCCGCCGGCCGGCCGAGCCCAATCCCCGTCGGCTCTGGTAGGTCGCCCCACGCCGCCGGCTAGTGTCGAGCCGGCGGCCAGCGCTGAGACCGGCGGCCCGTAGAGGGGGCCGACCGCCTCCCTCGCCCCGAGCGTTGCTTCCCGTCGGCCGCACCGCCGCGCGATCGGTCCGCCTCTTTCTCAACCATCCGATCCGCAACAAACCACCCGCATAACACCGTCGTTAGTGGGGGAACCATGATCTTAGTGGCGGCTTGCATTCAATAAACGTTATGTGATTATATTCGCCCCGAACAATACGCTTGATGGCCTGCAAATAGCGATTTAGGGGAAATTATGGTGTGCAGATAGCTGGATAATCACCATAACTACCCCCAAAGCCTATAAAAAGGCCCCCAGGTCTCCTCATTTCTCACATTTCTCCTTTGTGCTTTCTTCTTCATCAAGTCAAAGCTCTGCTGACATTCTCCTACAAGCCACCGCTCCTCCACCAACATTCTACTACGAGCCACCGTTCCCCCACCAGCATTCTACTACGAGCCACCGCTCCTCCACCAACATTCTCCTACGAGCCACCGCTCCTCCACCAGAATTCTCCTACGAGCCACCGCCACTCCACCAGAAATTCGGCTAAGTCCCCAACATTACCACGAAGAAGACGCTCTGCCCGTTGCAGGACGAAAGCCTCGTTTGCGTACAGCCTCCAACAAGTCCGCTCCAACCTCATTCCGCGCGTACCGCGCCCGTCCTTGCACTAAGATTGTGAAAGCAAAATCTCGCGTGGAGCAGCCTGTTGCCCGCCGAGCGCCAAAGATTCTCTCTCACCTCCAAAGTGTAACGAGTAGCGGTCTGTCGCCCTCGATTCTACAAACAAGTTGTAAACCGAAGCTGATAGTGGAGTTTGACCGATACTGACTCAGTCACGTGGTTTTTTACCCGGTTGAGGGGGGTTTTCACGTTAAAACCGTCTCGTGCACTTGTTTTCTTACCCAGTAACTGATTGCACGCTCGACCGCTCCTGGGCTAAGACGGTCACATCTAGGACGGTTTAGGAGCGCCGAATAAGACAACAATAATATTGAGACGAGATTCTCCCATAACTTTGATAGTGTTGTCGGAGGATGCCGGAGGATGGGATGTTGATGGCAAAGGGTGCAGTGGAACTGGAACTGCGACTGTCTAGACGATGTGTGCTTGGGAGGAGAGAGTACCACAATTTCATCAAAGGAACAAGAAAATAGAATGGATTCTTCACATTCATTATACTAGCCCAAGGGTCCTTTAAATAAGAGATACAAGGGGCCTTTAAATAAGAGATACAATGGACAAACATAATTAAGTTCCCCAACGACAAATACAATGACATACATAAATAACAACATGATATCAACACAACATAAATCTACATAATAAGGAATAAAATGAAATAATAAGTCTAATCAATTTAGATATTATAAATGCAATACATTGAGATAATTTTAGTATGTACATTACTAACATAATATAAAATAAAATAAAAACAGTCTTTATCCCGCTATCTATATGGATCCTTTGTTGCCATTGTGCCCTATCTTTTGTCATAATCCCACTAATGCCTAAGTACATCATGTCTGTCCTTATAGTTTCATTCCAAGTCATAATTGGTCTACCCCTCCCTCGTTTAACATGACTAGTGACTAGATTCTCACAACAACAACAAGGTGCCTCTAATGGTCTCCTTTGCACATGTCCAAACCATCTTAGTCGAGCTTCTCGCATCTTCTTTGCAATTGTATCGGCAAATGTGTCAGAAAAAATCAGACATGTCGGTTTATATTCCACCAAAGGACAACCTATTTTTTCAAGAAAAATGTTGTTTTGCCCTCAAAACCTACATGTTGGAAAATATTTAAAACATTTACCACCGCAATTGGCTAAGGTAGAATATAAACTCAGCATTACATGCAATGCCCTGAATCCCATCCCAACCACACATAAACCCCACATGTCTATATATATATGAGAAGAAACATATTGTGAATACATCCACTGAATATAGATACTTTCAAAAATTACAGCACAAAATTTCATGAGCAAAATACTACAACTATCATAGCACCTCCACAGTCTTCAAGATAGTCCAACACTATATTGCATCAATTCAATTGATTAAAATTTTCTTTGGGCACTTTATTTTAGACTAGGTAGAGAGCATGTAATAGTTAAATATGAAAATATCATGTGATGCGCCGTATTAAGCATCGACCTAAAACACTTTTCTTTTAGTGCATTAATTTTTGGCAAGTTTGTTTCTTCGATTGTTTACGCTCATTGTTTCAGTGATGTCAAGTTGTGTGTCGATGTCGCACATCTGTCAGTTTAATGTCGGATTATTGGCCCGATCAGCCACTAAATCCTTAAAAAAATTGGTTCGCCGTTGTAATCATAGGTGGTAGACAAGCAAGCTAAAACATATAAATTATCATAATCAATATTATTCTGAGAAAGTAATATTATTATAAGAATTAAAATTGAATTTTGGAGTTCAAGATAAACCATTCAATATTTTATAAGTTTTGAAACTAGTCTTGACTCTTGAGTAATGGAGTAAACTGCCTCTTAATCTTTCCAATACATAGAAAGCTGAAAAAGCCCACATTCTTAAAGGCCTGTTTAATCCTTGCCTTAACCCTCAGTATAGGCGGACTGAACAACATAACGGATTGAAAAGTTATCTCTGAATCTGAAAGGGAAAGTAAGTCACCCCTCTCCTTTTCGTCAACAATCCCAGTTGGAGTCCCAAACGATTACGCTAACCCTCTTGAGGGCATGTGGATGAGCAGCAAGCCTTTCCCGGCCCTCATCCAGCGAGTTCTAAACAACTGCCAAGTGTGGTTCCATCCAGTTGTCTGCAAAATTACCAACAATCTGGCACTGCTCATCTTCCATTCTTCCTAACTAGCAATCATGAAGTATTTCCCGTTCCGACAACTGTTCATCTCCTCCAGCTGGTACCCTACTACTCAATCTTCTCCACTCAGCAAACCTCATCTCTCTGCCCCTCCACAAACATCCTTCCCAAGCCCAAACCTGTCCAACACCCTTACCCGACAACTAGAGCCTCCCATGTACTCCCCGGCTTCCCTGACAGCCTGCCCAAGCTCAAATCTCTCCACAAAAACCCTACTGCACCACTCCACCATAGCCCTTCTCAGCCAGAATGCTCGGCCCTTGTTTTGACAATGCCAATCCAAATAGCCATCCACTACATCTGATTAGGATTTAACTGCCTGTCCTGGGTGCAAGGAAAATTTCACATATGGTAATCTTTCGCTCAATTTCAGCCACAACATTTTTATGCAAAAATAACTATTAACTAATCAAACTAGTGCTTGCTTGCAAATCATCCCACTCCCGTTGACATTATTCTACATTTTATTCTCCTTATCACTCTTGCAGATTATCATGCTCCAAATCTGCTAGTGTAAGGAAAACAATATTGCATTAATTTTCTTTGCTAAAAAACTAATTAAAGTACTGAACGCTGTGAATTTCTGACAATCGTTCAAAAATCTATTGGGAGACTTGGCA
Organism: Platanthera guangdongensis; assembly: GCA_039583875.1. Taxonomy (NCBI): domain Eukaryota; kingdom Viridiplantae; phylum Streptophyta; class Magnoliopsida; order Asparagales; family Orchidaceae; genus Platanthera; species Platanthera guangdongensis. The sequence continues at coordinate 179,963,560 of CM077161.1, read as the reverse complement.
CTGTCATGACAAAACATACTATTAACAGCATAAGAGAAAATATTAAGAATAATGGAGATAGTGGCAATGTTTCTAAGCACCCGTCCTCACACAGAATTGTGAATACTCCTCCAAAATCAAAAGTGATTTTAAGGAATTGACAGGAGTATAGTGTGACGACACCAAATCTAAGGTGTGTTAATATTACAACATTAATTTTTTTAACTATTGTGTGTAATTGATGTGCTTATAGAAAATAGGAAGAGAGAACCGGTTGAAATGGGGTTGAACCGGCAAGTCCCGGTTCAAAGACACGCGTGTCGTGCTTGGGAGAAGTGGCGCCCGATAAAATAAAGAAACAAAAAAGCCGCTGTTCATTCTATTCTTCTCCCGATCACGCAAGACAGCACGAGCGATAGTCAGAAGCCGACGGAAACCGCACGGCGCCGATCCCTCCCGAGAGACCGATTCACCCCTGCTTCTTCCGATTTCTTTTCCATTAGGGAGGTAATCTCTTCCTCTCCAGTTCTCTTGTTTCTTTTTCAAAGATTTTTCACGGATTGAAAAGGGTAGAAATCCTAGGGTTTAGTGTTCTTTGATTTTCTTTGGTTCTTTGCATATAAAAAGTTTTTACAATGCATTTTAAGCCCAAATCAGTGATTCCAAGGAATTTTGGTGGAACCCTAGTTAAGGTTAAGTCAATTTTGATTTTAGGGTTGAAAAGGGGGAAATCCTAAGGATCCTTAGCGTGGATATCTCTCTGATAGGAGTAAAACCTCATCTCCACAGTCTTTGGATGACAAATTATTGAGGGAAATATCATTCTTATAATCCAAATAATTATTTAGAGGCTAAGTATTACTACCCCTTTCACTAAAACGGTGAAAATCCACTAATTTAACTTAGTGCAGCAAAACCCTAAATCATGAAACATTCTTTGACCTAATTAGGTCAAGTGGAACCTATAAAAGAGGATTATGACATGTTTGACCTAATTAGAGACATCAAATTAATAGTTTTAATTGATGTTTGGAGACATCAATTTGATGTTCTTAAGGATGGTATGCTATAGGAAATGGCGTCGCATGGAAGCGGAAGGCGCAACGACGCTAACAAGAACGATAAAAGGAAAGGGAAAGCCACAGTGAGTTCTCACCCTTTTTATAATTGCCTTTATTTCACGTATTATTCCTAAACATGTCTGTTTTATGTTGAAATGAAGAGGAATTTAAATAAATCATGTAATAAAGAAAATAAAAAAAGTAAGTGAATAATGTAATGAAATGGGCTAATTTAAGGGTCAACCCAATAGTGGAGGTGGGGTGAATGTCCTCCCAATGTATAATGGAATGAAAGTAAACGTGCGAATAAGAAAAAGAACGTTAAAGAATGTGTGCGAATATGAAAAGGCACGCAAGCACGTTATATAAATGATAAGAAATGTTAATATTCTCTTAACACTGCCTGATAACAACAGAAAAAGTATAAGAGATAAGGATAAGGAAATAAAACTAATGCAAATCACATGAAAAGATATAAAAGTATATGATGAAAAGAAGAAGGTAAACTGATGGGGAGCCATCGGATGCACTTGGAGGAGCTCGCCGCAAGGCGGGGCCCACATACATGTACTCGCGCAGGAAGACTTGATCGGATCGCCGATCGGACTCCGCGATTGCGTCCGGGACGTCGTCGCGAGTCAAATCACTATATTACTTTAATTTTTCTGAGTGTATTTTGATGTATTTCAAGAACTAACCCACCGGCCAATCATAGCCGTTGATGGGGATGCCCTAAGTTATGTTTTTCTTATAAATAGGATGCTAGGGGCTGATTCCAAAGACGTTGCAGAATTTGGAGAGATCTATTCCCGGATTCAAGCGATCCCTCCCCGGTGCCGACGCCGTGGAACCCTAGGTGACGACTCCTAGGCCGCCAAGCTTCCCCCCAAGGTATCCCCTTTCCCCCACCTTCTTTTTTTCCCTTCGAAATCTTGTTTCAGCCACCGGACTCCACCCAATCACCCGCACAGCCGCCGGTTGCTACAGTGTCTTGAAGCCGATCCCGCCTCTGGCTACAGTGAAACCCGCAGGTTTCCGATCCCCCCTCTGGCTACAGTGAAACCCGCAGGTTTCCGATCCCCCCCCCCCCGTTTCCCCTGTTTGGCCGACAAGGCTGCTACAGGCCAGCACCTCCCAGCCCCTCCTTGCCCACATTTGAGTCCCCCTAGGGCCTCTCTAGCCCTACCCGCCCCCTCCTTTCCTTCCCCTCGTGGATCCACCCCCCCCCCCCCAACACTCCGAAAATTCTAGATCTAATTGATCTAGCACTACCTTCCCCCGATCTACTCTCCACTTACATATTCGCCCTCCCGTAGCCCGGATCCGTCCTAAAATTAGCGGATCTATCCACCGACACTCCGATCCGTTATCCCCTCAACCCAAACCCTCCATTTGTGTTCGGATCCGCTCCAAATCATCGGATCTATTTTCCACCGGCCCGGATCTACTCATTAGTGGCCGGATCCGCCGTCTTACCGTCCGTTACCGCCACTCTTCGCCGAGGGCAGCCACCACCATCGCCGCGTCGCCTCCGATTCCACTTCCGATCGATCGTTTTGCATCCGGTTCGTCAAATCCTCCATCGCCTCGGATCAGCCCACTGCATCGTGAGTATTTCATGGTATTATGTTTGTACTTGACATTGGCACTTGGTCGTTTATCTATATTTGTGCTGTGATTCTAGTTTGGTAGTTGTTGTTTTTTTATACGCTAATAATTATTGTGGAATTAGTCGCCGCCGCTTGCTCGGCCCTCCGTGCGGAGGAAGCCGTTGCCAAATTGCCAAAGTTATTTAACTGCTTTTATTTCGATTAACTGCGTGGTGCTGCCGACTTTCATTGCTTACATTATTAGTCATTGCTTTCCGACTGCTCATTGCATGTAGCATCGCATTCGCATATTCCCTCACACGTGCACGTTGAGTCCTATCTTCCGAGCACCACTAGCCTACCCCTACATCATAAACAATAAGAAGAAGATGCAAAAAGGAATGAAATGAATGCAAGGTAACGAGAGATAACGTAATGAAGAGAAAATGAAATATTAAAATCATAAAAATATGAATAATACATCATAGTAAGGAAGGGAACGATGAGAATTCATTTAGTCTTTTGACTAATAGAAAATGTAACTAAACAGGTCAAGGAGGAAGCCACTTCTGGCGCGTCTAGCCGGACCCCTGCACGCCGCGAGAAGATGTACAAAATCTGGGACAAGATCGCCACCGCAATCTTCAGAGTGTTGGATGCCCATAAAGCTGCCTGTCGCGATCCGGATTGCCCTCATGATGAGTTCCAATTCTGCTTTCAGTAGTCTGCAGTGTCCTTGATATGTAGCATAGTACTGTAGTTTTGATCTGTTGCTCATAGCCATATTTTGTTGCAGTCATATGATATACTTTTCTATGTAGCACAGATATAAGATACTCATTTTTTGTATACATATGATGGGTTATCTTTTGTACGATCGATGTACTGATCATGTAAAATAGATAAAAAAAATTTACTTTTTTGTACTTTTCCTTATGTACTCATAAATGCTAAATGTTCTATTTCCAGCCAACTCTGTAAAATGAGAAAATGAATGAAAATTGTGATGGTGCCTGGAACGTGGGGCCGTTACATATAGGACCCGGGAAATTGTTGATAGTATTTTGAATCCATCCCTCTTTATTTTTTGATTTTTTTTATTTTTTTTCTAAGCTAAAAAATAAAATTACTTCCCCATAGCTATAAGCCTATAAGGGACCACATTTTATTAGTGCGCCTAAAATCCTAGAATATTTGCAACGATATTCATTATCTTCAACAACTAATGTAATACTCGTTGAATATATTAGCATTTATCGAAAATGATTGTTGCTTTTAAAGCTATTTTTTGTTATGAATCTATAGATTTGCTTTCATCCAAATATTACATCCTTCTAACGAGCACATAAATCCCACGAATGATCTTTACCTCGTTAATGTCCTTTGTCGATCATACTTCGTTGTAATTGTCTCAAGGACTACTTTCTTTAATTGCTAAATTAATATAATTTTATGAAGATTGGTTATTAAACTAATCACCAGATTTATCATAGTGCTCAATCATAGAATCAGACTAGTGGCAGGGGCACAGGGCACAACAGTGCAAATAAACCTTTGCTCGTGAAATAAAAACAAGATTTCTAGCAGCACAAAATTAACCAAATACACAATATTGATAGATAACATTACTAGAAAAATCAAAACTACATAATCTAAAAATAATCCCTTGATGATTATCATTGCACGATCAGATGCAATCACCTCATTTCTTATTTGTAATCAATGAAAAGTCACAAATAATCAAGGTAGGCCGAATTATTGTGAAAGGGTTTATCAGTGAAGTGACATACCTGACTGAGAAAGTGAAATAAAGAGTTATAAGTCCGAATAATCACTGCAACAGCATGACGGAACATTATTATATTTATCCTAAGTTTAATGAACCTTCTTAACATGCAAGAAAAAAAAACTCTTCAATCAAAAATGAGTTCCGATGACACTGAATCCCTTCATTGTTATTTTTAACTGACCAAACATCAAAAGTGCAACCGTATTTCACCAGAGTTACAAGAGAATGAGCTGAATAAGTTCAAAATTCACAATAACATCGGGGATAGGGAACAAAAGATAGCCAGTCGCTGAGGGCCAGTAGCCGGGATCTGTTGGGAGAGAGCTCGATGGAGATCGAGTAGACTATATCCGTGCTAGGGATGTCAAAATAAAGAGCTCGGCGGCTATGTTTAAACAGGGAAGAGTCAGAAGAGGGGATCGGGAAGGAGATGAAACGAAGGTCGGGTTTTCGGTCGTTGTGGTTTCGAATCTAAAAGATAGAGAGAGGAGTACAGAAGCTGGGTTTGCATGTGAGGGAGGTTGCTTCGATATTTCTACTGTGGTTTGGAAGATGGAGATGCAAAAACATGGAGGAACTTCAGGGTATTCCGCCCTACTGCCTGAGTCCTTAAGAAGTTATGATGTTGGAGTGTGGGATATTGAAGGAGAGTTGCAGTCAGAATGGAGTACCTGAAGCGGAGGTTGTCCGGCGGTCCGGCTGTCCGGCGGTCCGGCTGTCCGGCGGCTGTAGCCTTTGGAACGGGAGAAGCGACCGTGCCCTAGAGAGAGATGATCGTATGGCTGCGTAGAAGTTCAATCGGGAGATAGAAATAAGGTCTGAGAGTTTAGGACCCCGATCAATTTCACGGTGTAGATTCAATCTTATTATACACGGTGTAGATTCAAAGAAAAAATTATATTTATTTATTTATTTAATTATTCAAATAAATAATATCAATTTGCCCATAAATGAAAAAAAAATCTCAATTTAACATGTATGATGTTGGTGTCCTGCAGTAATTTTATCCAATCTGGGAGAAAATTATAGGTGCGTTACTCCCACTTATTTATAGGTGGGAGATGTGTATTTACCGTAGGATCGAGCATTCAACGGCCGAGATACGGTCGTATCTGTTGGAGATATAACTGTATTTACCGCGAATCGATACGGCCGTATCTCAACCGTTAATCCTTATATAACTGTATTTGCCCCGGGCCGGTCTCGCCCCTGCCTACCCGCGGGGCGGGCGAGACCCGGCCCCGGGCCGGTCTCGCCCCTACCAATCCGCTGCACCCGCCTTAAAGAAGGGGCCACTGGGGGGGAAATTTTTCCCCCTACTAGTATGTTTCCAAGTCATAGCCAAAATTGGCCACCAAGAGTTCAAAACGCCCAAAAAGCTTAAAAATGTGCCCGCCTCGTTTAGGGTCCACTCTTCGCGAATACGGGGTTGTACAATCGCGATGCCGGGCGGCATTCTTGCCCGCTGCTAAGAGGAACGTCGTCGTCGTTCCTCCATGAAGCAGCCCCCCGCTACTTCATGAAAATCGAGTTCTACGTCGCTGTCTAACTACTACTGTATCGCCGATCTGTGCTACCGTGTTGCTGCCCTGTTCTCCCATGCTGCTGCATGTGCCCTGCTTGTGTCGCTGCCCTGCTTGTGCAGCTGCCCCGTTGTACCATGCCGCTGCCCTGTTTTTTGAGATGAGTTGATCTGCTGCTTGCTCTCCTGTCAGTATGGGTGAAACTGATTCATTAGTTTCTTTTCCGGGCGTGATCCTGCCTTCGATGGTTGAGCCTCATCGGCCCCATGACCACTCTAGCTCCTTAAAGATTACCACGGTTCCTCTGGATGACACGAATTACCTTGAATGGTCTCCTGCTGCTCAACATGTCATTCGTAGCCAACATATGTTTGACTATATCGATGAGACGATTACAGAGCCCCCTGTGTCTGATCCCTCCTGGAAGCGTTGGGATTCTGACAACTCTCTAGTTGTGTCATGGCTCCTGCATTCGATGTCGCCTAATATCTATCGGAGCTATATGCTGATGGACTCAGCTTTCGAGATCTGGGATTGTGCTCGTGAAACATACTCTCATATTGGCAATTCCACCCAGGTTTATGAACTCACTCGCCGCATTTTGGAGTTGCATCAAAGGTCGATGATTGTTTCATCATTCTTCTTGGAGTTTGAGTGCTTGTATCAAGAACCGCACTACTTTGCACATTTCACTCCAGCGTGTACTGCAGATGCTATTATGTTAAAGCAACGAGAGGACCGCTTCCGTCTTCATGTCTTCTTGATGGGATTGAATATGGAATTTGATATGGTTCAGACACATGTTCTCCACCGTTCTCCTCTTCCCTCTCTTCGGGATGCGTTCAACATGGTTCTGTGTGACGAAAACCGGCGTAAGTCTCTCAGTGTTATGACTCATCTAGATCGTTCTACCCTGACGAGTGTTGGTCGTGGTCTTATTCCTACTCTGTATCTTTTGTGCCTATCTGCGATTACTGTGGTCGAAGGGGACACTCTCGGGAGGCATGTTTCAAACTTCATCCGCATCTGACACCTTCTGGTCGTCGTCGTGGTCGGGGTTATGGACCTGGCCGCGGGGGTCATAGACACAGTGGCTACCGTTCTCATGATGCTGCTTACACTATTGATGTCTATGATGGGTCCTAGTCTTCGGCTACCTCCTCTCTTACAACACAGGAGTTGGATGTTTTTCGCCGCCTGCTTCACTCTCAGCCCGCTCCAGTCACTGGAAGCTTTACTTCTCTTGCCACCGTTGTTATACCTAGTGCTCATGCTGCCACCACCACCTCACCTTCTGAATGGGTGCTCGACTCCGGTGCCACTCACTACATGATTGGGTCTTTATCTGGTTTTCTCTCTTATACTCCTTTGTCTGGTAAGGAGAAAGTTGTTTCTACTAACGGCTCGTTGTCCTCCATTGCCGGCAAAGACAACATCTCTTGTTCTTCATCCATATTCCTTTCCTTTGTTCTTAATGTTCCTTTTCACGCAATTTACTTTCCATCAGCAATCTTACGAAATGTCTTAACTACTCCGTAACATTCTTTCCGTATTCTTGTGTGTTTCAGGAACTGAGTACGAAGCGGAACATTGATAGTGGTAGGTGCAGTGGTGGCTTGTACTACCTGGACACTCCTTCTCTTCCTCAGGCCCTTTCCAGTTCTGTTGTTACTACAGAGGATGTTCGCCGCTGACATTTACGTTTAGGACATCCGTCCTCCGTCTACCTGCTTTTTTACCTTTTCTTCAGAACTTCTCTTAGGCCCTGTTCGTTTCGCAGGTTTTGTTTCGCAGGAATTGGTTTTGTTTGAAAACTAAAAACTGGAAGGTTTTAGTTTTCTGTCAAAACCAATTCTGCTGTTCGTTTGCAGGAGGGTTTTCAGGCGTAGAAATTAATAAATGCTAAATTTTTTGTTCCTCTGTAGAAAAATTTTCGAACACAGAAATTGATTTTTATGAAACCAATCTAACACTGAGAGCATTGGTATAACAGGGTTGTTGGTCACTGTTCCTTCCCTATATTTCTGCTCAGATTCAATTTATTTTGAACTACTATCTACTTAGCAGTAATTTCAACAGATCGCCAACTCCTCAAAAAAAGGCCTAAATCTCAATCACGTTCCCCTAATACTTACAGAAGAAGGCGCTCCCGTTCTTTCTCACCAGTCAGATACGGTAGGGATCCCACGGCCGCCGCCTCACCTCCGGCGTCGTCGACAACCCCGGCAGCCCAAAGATCTCGACTCATGCCGTCCGAACTCGAAATCTTCTCCGTCGTGAAAGCGTGGGCGAGGAGGCTGGGAGAGGAAGCGCTGGCGGCGCTGGCGAGGAGGCTGGGAGAGCAGGAAGGAGATCGATCGGGAGAGAGAGGAAGAAAACAAAGCTGTCTGAAAACCGACCTATGGAGGTAAGTTTTAGGATAGTGAGTTTTTATCCCCTTCAAAACCGATCGGTTTTCCTAGAAAACCAAAAACTGGGTTTAAAATGCATAAACGAACATGATTTTTAGTTTTCATTTAAGTAAAACCAAAACCCACCTATGAAAACCTGCGAAACGAACAGGGCCTTATGATATTTGTGATCGCTCTAAACATGTGCGACAGACCTCTTCACATCTTTCTTTTCCTAATAGCACTTCATTTGATGTTATACATTCTGATGTTTGGGTGTCAGCTGTCGTTGTATCGTTAACTGGTTTTCGCTTGTTCGTCACCTTTATTGATTGTTTCTCGCGTAATATGTGGGTTTATCTTTTGAAAAAAAGGTGATGTTTTTCCTTGTTTTCAAGTCTTTCCTAAAATGGTGCAAAATCAATTTAATGCATGAAGGCCAATGTTGATTATAGTTGGTGTTTCTCCCATGAAGGCCAATGTTGTATGTATCTTCACCAAAGTTTTAGATATCATATTTTCTGTGTAATCTTATCATTTATGAGAATTTTTTTAAAAAATTCTTCTATTTTTAGTATCATTAAGATTGTTGTTTGTTTGATAATGAGATTTGGTGGTGAAATTATTAGTACGAAAATTTATCGAGGTAGAACATTGTTCTTTTGAGGAGTGGAAAAAGTTAAATTATTATTGATAATTACATAGATTATAGGTTATTTTGTGGTAAAATAAAAATAAAAGCAAAATAAAATTTACCTCTTTAGATGTTTTATTCAAGCTTTTGAAAACCAGACCGGACCGGCCGGTCCGGCCGGTCGAACCGCGGACCGAACACACACCCGGTCCGGTCCAGGTCAGAAACCCGCTCCAGCCGCGGACCGCCCAGGAACCGCTAACCGGACCGGGCGGGCGGACCGGCGGGCCGGGAATTGGATAGGGTTTTGCTTAACCGGGCGGGTCAAGAAACCAAAAAAAAATATTTAATGCCGTGAGGATTCGAATCCATTCCGTTTTTCAAAGTAATGGGGGAGTTGACCAAAGCAGCTTTTGGTTTTTTATGTTTTATGTTGTATTATATTATATGTATATAAATATTGATGTGTACATTAAAAAACTTATATAATTAATATACATAATTATATAATATAAATTAAATATTTCTTAAATATATTATTATAATAACTTATTAAATTATCTATTAAAAGTTAAAATTTATGAAATATTTAAGTTCTGCTTGGCAAAGCGGTGGCAGTCATAAACACGTTTCTTTTGAACTGTCGTTCTTGATCGTCCGATCTTATCTAAAAGTTTCATCCACTTTTATATTCAAAATTCAAAACTAGTTTTATTTTCTTGATTGTGATCTTAACTATTGTCATGTCAAAGCTCCATTATATTACTCTATTAAAATGTCGTTTTTGTCCAAACTCAATAGAGCAAAGACGTCACACAAAATGAAGTTTTATAAGTATAGTGATAATGTATATATCATGTTATTTGTATCGCAATATAATGATAATAAATTATCAATTTATAGATAAATTTCTAAGATAATGGTAATTATTTTTATTTCCTATATATATATATATATATATATATATATATATATATATATATATATATATATATAACGGTTCAACCCCGGTTGAACCGGTTGAACCGGTTCAACCTTGAACATTTTCCTCTGCCGGTTCGATGTCCGATCTGATTTTCAAAATCTTGATTTTATTACAAAAATAGCTTTGAAGAGATGCAATAAGGCTTCAAGTTCTGTAGAGTATAAGAGTTGTGAGATGGCATTGTATTAACTTGTTGATGGGTTTTGTAGAATTAAGAGGTTAATTGGAGAAGAAGCATCTTGGTGTCAAACCCCATGACATGAAGATAGCTGCAAGTCATACGACACATGAGCGGGATTCTCTAAAAAGTCAAGGTCGTGATTGACCAAAGAGGCGCCGCTTGGAGACTTGGGATCTTAGTAGGAAATGCTATGTTGCTAAAGTGGCCTAGCCAATTTCGTTTAGATCCGAGTAGGCTCAACATATGGAATACCCTAACCCTCAGAACTTGTTGATTTGAGAAGAAGCATCTTGGTGTCAATGATTAAGAATAAACAAAATAGTCTAAATTTTTATGGAGAAGAAAAAAATATTATTGAGGAGACAATGACTCCGTTTGAGGGAGCTTATTTTTGCCGGTCAAACGGTCATGACCGAATGAATCGGACCTTAATTAAATTCCGGTTTATGCGATCATGACAGCTTGACCGGTGAAAAGAAGCACACCCCCCCCAAACGGAGCCAAAGTTACATCATTCTGCTGTATGTTGTATTAGTGATAGTGAAAATGAGCAAGCTAGTAACATTCTTTGTTAATATCAATATCTCCCTTTTAAGCTCATTTGTGTTGTGCTTATTTTATTTTAATTTAGGAGTTTGTTGACTCCTACCTTTGCATCTTTCATTTTTAAATTAATAAAATCACCTCCTTATATAGAAGAAAATCAATGCAAACAGATAGAAGAGATCCATATCATGCTTGTTGATCTTGGAAAGGCATGATTAAGAGATTTGATTTGAGGTGCATTAAAAAGACAATATAATATTTGAAGTAGATGTCAAGTGACTCAAGTCTTTTCAACCACAACAGTAAGCTTACGACTGCGATTCACGCGGCTTATCACGACTTATTTGCTCCGATGAGGTTGGACAAAAATATCATTGTCATACCAAAATCTAATGCCTCAAATTAGTTTCTTTTTTTTTGTAACATTTGTGATATCAAGCATACATTCTATAAAAATGACATTTTTGTCGAACCTCACAGGAACAAATAAGTCGTGCCAAATGCAGCCTACAACAAAGCTAAGTGTCCAGGGTTTATATATAAAAGATATTCAAAATGATATGCATTGGTTTCTATATTTTTGTCAATCTGCATACTTCTAATTGATGAGATTCTATTGACTTCAGTAAAATATTAGAATAGAGAACACAGAGTTTTGAATTAGAAGAACAAAAATCAAGCATATTTAATTGGGGTGATATGAATAAATATCAAACTACTTAATGAATTAGCCAATAACAAAACATTTTGTAATATATTTTAAACATATCAAGTATATGCATAATATATGTGATTAAATGTCTTAGTTGCTAAAATGAAGAAACATCTCAGTACTTCAAAAATCTTTTTAAATCAGATGATTTTACATATGAATTTTAAAGTTAATTGCGAGCAACAAATCATTAATTGACATCTATTTAAATGTAAAAAAATAGAATTATTATAAAAAATGGAAATAATATGATTATATTAGTTAAATAATGACCGTGACACCTTCAAAATTAAAATAAGATAACACATAGTTTACGCACTTATTAACACCATTAACAACAACAATAATAATAACTAAAAATAATGAATAAAAATAAAAAAAATTGTATAAAGCTGAGCTCAAATCAATGGAATAAAGCTGGTGATGATGATGATAATTAACAAAAACGTAATCAGCATAATTCATCTAAATTAATTACTCCAAAGTTTATAAATAAATCTATCTAAATAATAATTATTTTGTGGGAATGTTTTCTCATCTTCAAATCCTCTGAACAGGGCCGCGGAAATCACAGGTTGGCAATCTCCTGGAATTGTAGAATTGAACATTGTAGGCCTAAACAACAAAATAAACACTAAATTCCATAACAGAATGCATCAACATAGCTCCAATCCACATTCTCTTTGGAGAAGGAAATGGAAACATGAGACGGCCAACCCCAAAAATAGCAACACCGAAGAAGTGGGCAACCAGGCTAAGTGGGCGTGGGTTCAGACTAGAGAGTAAAGCCACAGGCTCGAAAGAGCAAGTTCCTCCCAAGCTTAGATAATCGCATTTCATTCCTAGCCTGATCAGGTGATGAACTGAAAACCGTGTACAATGCGCCGGCCAGGGTGTTAATAGTCGAAGCAACAGGCTACAAAAAGGAGCAATGCAACAGTAAAGCAAGATTCAAGGTTGAATCTAATGAAAGGGTTAATTAGCGGGACATCCACTAGAACTTTGCATGATTACAGGAACTTTCCCACTACTTGTTGATTTACACAAAATTAAGGAAATATAGAAAGTCAAAGAAATATAGAAAGTCAAGATAATTTCTTGATAATTAATAATATATTTAGCAGGAAATATAAATTGTCTCAAACTAAGATGAATCAAATCTACCAACTGGTAAGAATGTTAACAAGACCACATTAATTTTATAATAAATATTTAGAACAAAGATGGTATCCGAATGTCACTCCCAGAAATATATATTTGCAACAAAAAGGAAATTCATTAATTAATCAGGGAAGGCGAAATGACTTGCTAAATTAGAAAATTAAATACCCGTGTTGATAATCTTTACAAAATAGGAAGTGTAGAAAAGAATGGACAAACCTTGCGTATACTTCTTCATGTGTAAAATACAAATATATAGGAAAAGAGAAGGAGAACAATCCTATACAAGAGATGTGAGACTAAAGAAGAAGGAAATGGGCCTATAATTGGGCCTTTACAACAATCTTTCATATGTCAACTAACACTCCCCCGCAAGCGGGAGCGTACAAATCGTAGGCATCAAGCTTGGACAAGAACTAGTAATACAACTTGCGAGGTAAAGCCTTGGTGAGGACGTCAACAACTTGCCCAGATGCAAGAACATGTTCAAGCTTCAGCTCCTTTGATTGGACCTTCTCTCGAACCAAGTGACAATCAACCTCAATATGTTTAGTCCGCTCATGGAACACCGGTGTAACGCCCCCGGTTTTTCTGTGTTATGCTTGATCTTTGGCTGGCGTTACGATGTCGTATTTTCCGGCTTTGTGCCATTATAGAGCGTGGTTTTAGCTCTTAGGGTTCCATGTGTAGCCTGTTTGTAGCCTGTTAGCAAGATTCCCCAGCTAGCCGAAGTCTGTTTGATGACTCGGTTGGGCCTCTTAGGGAATGCTTGTGTTTTGGCTTCGGGAAGTGTTATCCCGGGTTTCGTTCGTCGAATGCTAATTTCGACTTCGCAGATGTGTTCGTAGCGTGGGTTTTTAGCTGCGGCGTGAATTTCGTCTTTTTCCGAGAAGTTTCAGGTTTCGTGTTGTTTTGATATTGAGTGTAAATAATTATTGATATGTTGATTGTTTATTATTAAAACTGATATATGTATATATAGTCTTGGGTCAGAATTATGGCTGGGTTCCTTTTGTTCTTTTCCTGTTCCTCTGCTTGGAAGAAGTCGTCGCCTGTACGAGAGGAAGAGCACCGCCGGCCTACCCTAGCCTTCGGACGCAGATTCCTGGAGATTTAGCGGTCTGAATTCGATTTCGAGAGTGGATCTGGGCCTCCCTCGCCGGGATCTGCTTTCTTTCTGCTCCTCAGCTTGCTGCTCTGCGGCCAGATCCGTGAGCGGGGGGAGGCCGCCGAACGAGTTCCTGGTATTGAGGCAAGTGATGTCCCCTCATCCTTGCCAAAGCTGATCTTTGTCTTTCTTTTGAGCTAATTTTTATCTCTTTCTTGTTTAGATCTTAGGTGTAAGCTAGGGTTTGTTCCCGATCATACTGTGGTTAGTGTAGAAAGTTCCAGTTAAATCTCAGTTTTCCGAGGGATTGTGTCTATTAGGGACAATTTTGGTTCGGTTTAGGTAGAGTAGCTGCCATTGCCGGTGGATGTCGTACTCTAGAGAGAGAGAGAATCCTCGTTCTCGTTTCTGGTTGTGTGCTGGATCTGGCGCCTGAAGCCAGTCAGGGTGTCGACACCGTGGTGTCGACACCAGCCTGTGAGGGTGTCGACACCGTGGTGTCGACACCAGCTAGTCGGGGTGTCGACACTTGGTGTCGACACCGGCCAGTCGGGGTGTCGACACTTGGTGTCGACACCGGCCAGTCGGGGTGTCGACACTTGGTGTCGACACCGGCCAGTCGGGGTGTCGACACTTGGTGTCGACACCGGCCAGTCGGGGTGTCGACACTTGGTGTCGACACCGGCCAGTCAGGTTGTCGACACTTGGTGTCGACACCGGCCAGTCGGGTTGTCGACACTTGGTGTCGACACCAGCCAGTCCGGGTGTCGACACCGTGGTGTCGACACCAGCCTGTGAGGGTGTCGACACCGTGGTGTAGACACCGGCTAGTCGGGTTGTCGACACTTGGTGTCGACACCGGCCAGTCGGGGTGTCGACACTTGGTGTCGACACCGGCCAGTCGGGGTGTCGACACTTGGTGTCGACACCGGCCAGTCGGGGTGTCGACACTTGGTGTCGACACCGGCCAGTCGTGGTGTCGACACTTGGTGTCGACACCCGCAGCGGCAGTGTCGACACCTTGTGTCGACACCTTGTGTCGACACCGGCCAGTCGGGGTGTCGACACTTGGTGTCGACACCGGCCAGTCGTGGTGTCGACACTTGGTGTCGACACCCGCAGCGGCAGTGTCGACACCTTGTGTCGACACCGGCCGCAGTGGTGTCGACACTTGGTGTCGACACCCGCAGCGACAGTGTCGACACCTTGTGTCGACACCGGCCGCAGTGGTGTCGACACTTGGTGTCGACACCCGCAGCGGCAGTGTCGACACCTTGTGTCGACACCGGCCGCAGTGGTGTCGACACTTGGTGTCGACACCAGCAGCGGTTGTGTCGACACCTTGTGTTGACACCGGCTTGTCGTGGTGTCGACACATCGTGTCGACACTAGGTGCTGCCCTTGTTTTGGGGTCAGGGAGACTCGGGGTTGGTTTTGGTTAGGCGTGCAAGGCCGCGTCGGTTGGACCCGACGTTTTTGCCTTGGGTTCGTGTGTTTCTTAGGACTGTTAGTGAGACTTTTCCCTAGGAGGGGGGCATTGGGTGCTCGGCTAATTTCTGCATGCCGACTGTTGGGTCGTGGCAGGTGGTGGAGTTTTGGTGGCCTCTGGAGGGGTGGTTTTATGTGGAGAGCTGTGACCACTGCCTTTTTGCCCCGGTTTGGGTTGGTGTGTGTGGGACCCTAAAGCTGCCACTGTATGACCCCTTAGCCCTTTTTTGGGTCTGATTTTGGTTATGCATTCAGACTCATGTTTTGACCACTGCCACTTACCCACGTGTTAGGACTGTTAGTCTCTTTCCTGTTTATGCTTTCCTTTCTTTTGGCATATGTATATGTTTTGATGCTGTTGCAGGCTCTCTTGGTAGGGCATGTTGGTTTTATTGCTCGCACTTGGCGTGCTCTGCGGTGTTTTAGACAGTACTCTTTTCTTACTGCCATTCTCTTTTTCTTTTGCTTATAGCAGTTTGTTGCCGGGTTGGTAAACCCTTCATCTTATTTACTCATTAATCTATTGCTCTATTTACTTTTTGATTGTTCCCTTGCTGAGGTGTTCCTTTCTTAAATATCTCAGGTCCAGGTTGTAGCCAGTTCAGCGGCTAGGTCTTTTGGAGGGGCTTGTTGGTGGCCTCTAGGGTAGCTGAGATTGCTGATCCCCGTTTGTTGTGAGGTAGTTCTTTACTCTTCTGTATAGACATACATACTCGCCAGTGGGTTCATGTCAGGTTGTTGGCGCCCACTGATGGCTTCTTGTGATGCTGAATATGAATTTAAACTGCTGTTTTTGCCTATTTGTGGTTGGTTACTTGCTTCTGCGAAGGATTTATGCTAGGTTGCATGTTAGATATTTTAAAACCTAAAAGCATTATTATATGTACCCCATGCATAACATGTTTCTAAATCAAAGACACTATTTTTTCTCAGCGTAAAACACTATTTTCCATACCTACTATATTCACCTTAGAGTCGTGCAAGCATAAGTCGTCCCCCGGGGACACTTCTGCTCATTTAGGGTGTCACTTAATTGAACCAAAGTATTTTCTGCTGCGTATATATATAATTTTAACTGTGGACTAGCTGATCCACCGAGCCGAGGGATACGACCATTCAACATAACTGATTTTTTTTCATACTTAATTAACAATTTTCCTTAAAATCTAACGTCTGGAGTTTTGCCTGAGCGTGTGCAGTTATCCCCTGCACGACGTGGCATCACGGCGCGTGTTTTCTCCTACTCTGATACGATTTTTACCGTTGAGAAAATGCGGGTTGTGACAACCGGATTCTTTGCAATGTGTATTGCAGCTTGACAGTCACAAAACAGAGTCGGAGGTGAGGACAATTTAACTCACAAATCTCCTAGAAGACTTCCAAGCCAAGTTAGTTCAGAAGTAACAACCACCATTGCACGATACTCAGCCTCAGCAGACGAGCGAGCAACAACTGTCTTCTTCTTACTCCTCCATGTGATAAGATTTCCTCCAAAGTAAGTACAGAACCCAGTTGTAGACCGTCGATCATCCAACAAGCCCGCGTAATCCGCATCAGAGTATGCAATAAGAGAAAGAGAAGAGGATGGCTTGTACACAAGTCCTTGCCCAGAAAAAGTCTTCAGGTACCTGAGAATGCGCTCCATAGCCTGAAGGTGAGAGACCCGTGGGGTATGCATAAACCGGCTTACCACACCAACCGCAAATGATATATCTGGTCTTGTGACGGTTAAGTAGATCAATTTACTCACAAGACGACGATAGTATTCTGGATTTGGAAGTAGAGAGACCTCCTCAGATTCCTGAGCAAGCAACATGTGATTGACTTCCATCGGGGTATCCCCAGGTTTACACCCCAAGAGGCCAGCATCTTGCAGAAGGTCAACGCAATACTTACGTTGAGATAAGACTAGGTCATCGGGTCGTCAAGCTACGTCTAGGCCAAGAAAGTATCGAAGATTTCTTAGGTATTTGATTTGGAAGATAGAGTTTAGATGTTGCTTAACATGTTGTATCCTGGTTGAGTCATCACCAGTGATCAGAATATCGTCTACATAAACCAGAAGTATTATGGTCCCAGTTGACTGGTGACGAGTGAAGAGAGAGGAATCTGCAGAGCTCTGTTTGAAGCCCACCTCACGAACGGCCTTGCTGAATTTCCCAAACCATGCTCGGGGAGACTGTTTGAGACCATAGATAGATTTGCGAAGTAAGCATACACGAGACTCCCCTGTGGTCTCAAACCCGGGCGGTTGATGCACGTAAACGGTCTCAAGAAGATCGTCATTCAAGAACGTATTCTTGACATCAAGCTGATGAAGAGTCCATCGGCGGTGAACAACTAGGGAGAGCAGAACCCGAACAGAATTCAATTTTGCAACTGGAGAAAAGGCTTTCTCATAATCAAGGTCATATTGTTGGGTAAAGCCCCGAGACACCAGCCGAGCCTTTAAGCGATCCACCGTCCCATCCGTAGCAGGTTTGATAGTAAAGATCCACTTGCAGCTAACACAGCTGTGACCAGAAGGAAGAGATACAAGATCCCATGTGTGATTACCCCATAAAGCATGCATTTCTTCGTCCATGACGGCACGCCACTGTGGATGTTGGAGGGCTTCCTGCACAGAGTTAGGTATAGAGATAGAGGGGAGAGAGAGAGAGAGAGAGAGAGAAAAGATAATAAGGGGTAGAGAGAGCCGATATAGAGAGACATAATTGGTCATTGGATGTGCTGTTGAGGAGATTGCCGGATCAACAGGTCGCGAGAGCACACCGGTAGGGGAAAGCTGTTGTAGGGCATCTGGACGTGGAGGGCGACGAGCGTAAACCTGTATGATAGGAGTTTTGGAAGGAACTGGTGGTGGTGTGGGAATCCGAAGCAGAGGAGTAGGGAGAAGTGGTGGAAGTGGAGACGTCACGGGTATGATGGGCCGAGATAGCGGAGGAGGAAGAAGGGGATCAGAAGGACTAGTGTGATATGATTGGTCTTCATGAAAGGAGACATCAGCAGACACAACCACCTTACTAGTGGTAGGAGAAAAACAGACATACCCCTTCGGAGTTCGGGAGTACCCAACAAACATTGCTTTGGTAGCACGAGGGGCTAGCTTGTCATTGGAAGAACTAAGGTGGTGGACATAACAGGTACACCCAAACACACGAGGTGTGAGAGAGAAGAGAGTTATGGATGGGTAAAGGAGAGTAATGGGCGCCACAAAATTGAGGACAGACGAAGACATGCGATTGATGAGATGACAAGCAGTAGAGACGACAAAGTTTCCGTAGAGGGGAGGAACCTGCATCTGGATCATGAGAGATCGAGCCACATCAAGGAGGTGGCGATTTTTTCTTTCCCCTACGCCATTCTGTTGAGGTGTATAAGCACACTAAGTATGATGTATAATACCGAACTCGGCGCACAGGTTGGAGAAGGTGCGACCAGTATATTCTGGAGCATTGTCCGTACGAAAAGTTTTGACACATGTAGAAAACTGATTGCGCGTTTCCGTAAGAAACGCACGGAACGTAGTCGTGAGTTCGGTACGATCACGAAGTAAATATAACCAGGTAACCTGCAAGTAATCATCTATAAAGGTAACAAAGTACCGATGCCCCAAGACACTAGAGACCTTATAGGGCCCCCAGATATCAGAATGTACTAGGGATAAAAAAGAATCGCTCCGAGTACATGAAGGAGAAAAGGAGACACGTTGTTGTTTACCGAAGATACAAGATTCACAAAAGAACTCTTTGAGAGAGATGGTAGGAAGAGCTTTCTTGATAATTGGGAGAGATGCATGCCCAATACGACGATGTCAATAAGTGGTGGAGACAAAGGTAAGAGTAGTGGGAGGAACGTCGAGAAGATATAGTCTATTAGACAGTCGCCATCTACCAAGTATAGTCTGTGTCAGTCGATCCTGCACCACAAAGGAAGAGCGTGAGAAAGTAACACAGCAATCAAAGTCTTGTGTAAGACGGCTAACAGAAAGAAGATTAAAAGGAGAGTCCGGAACATGATGAACTGAGGATAAGGAAAGAGAAGGAGTAAGAGACATATTAGCATCGCTAGAAACCGGGAGCGTGTCACCATTGGCCACAGTGATGTGCTTGGGGTAAGCAGTATCTAAATATTTGGGCGGCTGCTGCGGAGAGAGATGGTGTGTAACACCTGAGTCCACAATCCAATGAGAGCTGTGTGAGAGGCACGATATACCTTCCTTGAAGAGTGAGGCGACGGTGCCAGAGGAGCGACTAATCACCCCTTGAAGCTGAGTACGCAATGCAACAATCCCATCAGCAGTGATCGAGTCGGATGACATAAACCTGATCGGCAACGAGGCACAGAAACCGGGCGGCAAGAAGGCAGCGGTTAGGCAGACAAATCCAGCGACTAGAACGGAGGAAGCACTGAGAATAGGCCGCAACGTCGAGAACAAGCCGTGCGAGAAGAGGCAGCCGTGTGAAAAGAGAGCGGCGAGAACAGGCCGCTGCGGCGAGAACAAGCCGTTTGGGAAGAGAACAAACTGCAACCTAAAGAAGACGGAGCGGAGAAGAGGAGAGGCCGCACGTAATGAGACAAGGCGCAGCGACTTGCCAGAGAAGAAGCCGCGCGAGAAGTCCGCACGGTCACGGTGATCACACCAGCGACATGGGAAGATGTCGCGACCCAGATGCAGAGATCGATGCGGTTAAAGAACAATCCGCGGTGAGAAGAGAAGAGAAGAGAAGCCGTGATGACGAAGAGAAGTCGTGGCAACTAGGTGAAGATGCAGAGAGCAGGGAGTAAATTAGCGAGAGGGCAGAGAAGAAGGCCGCAGCGGAGAGAAGAAGTCGCCGCGGGTAGAAGAGGTTGCTGCGGGAGAGCACTCTTGCACGACAAGCCCGCGCGGTTACACGAGAGGCTGCAGCCGGTAGTCAAAGCGACAAGAGCAGCAGAGAGCAAGAGAAAGATAGGGAGGCCGCGACCCAAGTGCGGAGAAACAGACAGCACGGTCACAGTGAGCACACTAACGGCCAGAAAAGTAGGGACAAAAAAAGGTCAGCGCGAACAAAAATAGAGAGAGGTCGCAGCGGTGAGGGAGAGACCGCGCGAGAAGACAAGGAGAGTCAGTGAGAAGGAGAGGCCGCGAGAGAGGCCGCAGCGAGCAGAAAAGGGTGCAGCAGGTAGATGAGGGCGCGGCGGGTAGAAGAGGCCGCCCTGGGTTGACCAGGTCCCCGCGGGCTGAAGAAAAAGGGAGAATACCGCGAGCTTAAGAGAGGAGCTCACAACGAGAAGAGACTAAATCGCACGGGTATAGAGGAGACCGCGCGGATAGAGAGGAAGAGAGAGTGGTCCTCACGTGCCGGAGAGAATTCTATAAAAAACGGAGAGAGAGGAGAGGTGGAGGCCACGGGAATGAAGGGGAAGAGAAGCAGGTAGAGAAGGTCAAGCCGCCAAGGCAAGCAGAGGAAGTCCGAGCGGTTAGCGAGAAGAGGTCGTCCGGGTAGAAAACACAGACCGCGCCTAGCGCAAGCAGAGGAAGACCGGGCGGTTAGCAAAACGCTAGCCGCAAGGAGAGACCGAAACCTCCCTCTGATACCATGTAGAAAGGAATGGACAAACCTTGCATATACTTCTTCATGTGAAAAATACAAGAGAGAATACAAATATATAGAAGAAGAGCAGAACAATCATATACAAGAGATGTGAGACTAAAGGAGAAGGAAATGGGCCTATAATTGGGTCTTTACAACAATCTTTCCTATGTTATCTAACAGTAAAAAAAAATCGTTGCTAAAATTTAGCAAGGACTTTATTTTGTTGGAACTTTACAATGGTATGTTATCATGGAATAAAAGAGACCCTCTACTTATAGGCTATAGTAGAGAGTATTACAAGCAATTACCTTTAAACATTAAATAAGAAATAACAAATTACTTCTAGCACCCCCTCTCCCAAGAAATAACAAAATAATTCTAATACCACCTCCCCCAAGTTGAGCATGTAATGTTTTTTATACCCAACTTGTAAATAAAAGAAAAAAAAAATTCGCTCAATGCCTTAGTGAGGAATCCGCAGGCTGTCCCTCCGGGTGTACGAAAGGAGTACATGCAATACCTTTCATAATATTTTCTTTAATGAAGTGTCGGTTAACTTCAACGTGCTTGGTACGGTCATGCTAGATAGGGTTATGAACAATGTTGATTGTAGCATTGTTATCACAATATAGGTTTAAGGGGCCAGTTTCCAGTAAACCAAGGTCATTCAAGAGAGAACAAAGTCACATCCCCCCACACACCATGAGTCATAGCTCTAAACTCAGTTTCAGTACTAGAGCGAGCCACTACATGTTTTTTGCTCTCCAAGTGACCATATTAGCCTCAACAAAAGAACAATATCATGTAGTAGATTTCCTATCACCAATTGATCCAGCCCAGTCTACATCAGTATATACTTCAATTTTTATGTTATTACTGGATTACAATAGAATGCCTGATGGAGATCGACGGGAATATATGTCACCAGCCGATGGGACCCACATTCGTATATTCGCGCAGGAGGCGCTAATCGGATCAGTGATCTGAGATCGCGAGCGCGTCCGAATCGTCGTTTTAGTATGTGTATTTTGTTTTTTTTATTTTGACGCATATTTAGTATTTTAAGACATCGGGCATAACGACCAATCATAATTGTTCACGTCGGGTGAACAACCTTCCCCTCTCGTTATAAATAGGGGTGGATGCCTCATTTATTTTCATTACTTATATTGTAAGAGATTCCAAACAGACAATTATTTGTGGTGTGATTCTGCGAGACCCCAGGTGCGATGTCCCGGTTAATTTCAATTATCTTTTTGTTTCTAATTTATTTCCCCGTCATTGTTTTCCATGAACCATTAAACCCATGTCCTGAAACCACCTTTATTCCCCTCTAACCCACGATCTTCATCGAACGAAGGAGGAAACCGCTAGTCCTCCAGCCCTGTTCATCTTCTTCTCGTGAAAACCGATCCCGTTCTCCTCCAGAAATCACCAGCTGAGCATTGACACCATCATAAGCCTCCTTCGAACAGGCCTACGTCTGCCTCCCGTGAATCCTCCACTCATTTCCTATTTTCCCCTTCTCCCGTTCAGAGAAAACTTCCTAAAACAGTAAGTACTCATCCCTCCTACCTCACGTAGATCCACCAGAACCTCCCATACAATCCCAAAATCCCCACAGTAACTTGCCTCCCCTCCACAACTCCCTCTTTGACACCTCCAATAGCCAGCAGTCTCTTTTCCCCTTCAGGTCCAACACCCCTTACTTTCCCCATTATAGCATCAGCATTTCCCCAAGGTCAAAGCCCGCAACAACCATCTATTTCCCCATCCCAACAACTCAATGCCGTCGCCGCTGAATCTCGTTGTTTGTGAGTATTATTGTTGCAGAGCCGAGTGAGAGGGAGGGGAGCCGAGAGATAAGAGACGAGAGATAGAGAGAGGAGGTAGAGAGAGAGGGAGGATTAGTGATAGAGAAGAGAAAACATAACATTCATCCGAGATGGTTCTAATACAAGGCTTACACGTCCTCTTATAGTGATGAGAAGCGAATACAAAAGGAAATAACTTAATTTAGGAAATACAAATTACTAAAAATGACGCGAGCAAATAAAGCAACAAATAACGCTCATAATTGGCGCAAACAAATAAAGAAACAAATAACGTCCCGTAATTGATTAATTATCTCCTGCGGTAATGTCGGTCCCCTTCGATATACGCGCTCGACGCGTGTAAACTTTCCAAAGAGGCTCGTCGTCGTGTAGCTCTGTAACAATGTCGCCGTCTGGAAAATGTGTCTTGTCCTCAAGGTAGTAGTCGGGGAACTGGCGGCGGAAATCATCCCTGGGGAGCCACGTTGCGTCTGAGTCAGGGTGCCCAGTCCATGCCACCAGAACTTCGTCGGTCGTAGGGTCCCCTGGGGTGCGATATCGTCGATTGAGGATCGAGGCGGGGTAGTAAGGCGCGTCTCCAGAAAGGTCGAGGTCGGCCGGAAGGCGATCCGCGGTGGCGTGCTCGCCCACAGCGCGTCGTAGCTGCGAAACATGGAAGACCAGGTGGATGTGGCTCCCGTCCGGAAGGCGAATGCGGTAGGTTACTGCTCCGATGCGTGCAAGGACCTAGAATGGCCCGAAGAAGCGGGCGACCAATTTGGGCATGGTCGTCGGGTTACCGAAAGCTGGCGGTATGGGTGGAGTTTGATGAAGACCTTATCCCCTACTTCAAAAGAGAGATCTCATCGGTTCCTGTTGGCGAAAGAGACCGTCTTCTGCCGGGCTCGTCGGAGGTGGTGCTTCAAGTGATCCAAAATAGTATGTCGGTCGCGCAGAGCTGATGCCATCTGTCCACTTGGCACTCCCTTGGAAGGTGGCAAACAATGGATGGAGGGGAACGACCGTAAACGGCCTCAAACGGGGTGATGTCGGCCGCCTGGTGGTGGGTGGTGTTGTATGAGTACTCGGCCCACCCGAGCCACTTGGCCCAGCTACGCGACTGCTCTCCCACAAAGCAGCGGAGATATGTCTCCAAGCACCGATTAAGCACCTCTGACTGGTCGTCGGTCTGGGGATGGTATGTCGTGCTCATGCGCAGACGGGTGCCCTGCAGGCAAAATAGTGTAGTCCAGAAGGCGCTCAAGAAGAGCGGGTCTCGGTCGCTGACGATCGATCGGGGAAACCCGTGAAGGCGTACGACCCCCTGAATGAAGCTGTCGACGACTGTGGCAGTCGTGTAAGGATAACGGAGGGGAATGAAGTGTGCATACTTCGAGAGTCGGTCTACTACGACTAAGATGCAGTCGAATCCCTGAGAGCGGGGCAACCGAGTGATGAAGCCCATGGCGACGCCGTCCCAAATGCGGTCGGGAATAGGCAGCGACTGGATTAGACCCCCCCAGAAAACGGCTTCGTACTTGGCCTTCTGGCAGATGAGGCAGGCGGCCACGAAGGCTTTGACCCGTCAGAACATGTGAGGCCAATAAAGTGAGGCTGCCACCCGTCGATACGTCTGGTACGCCCCGACATGTCCTCCTGTCGGGGATGCATGGAACTCAGCCAGTAATCGAGGAATGCTCGGGGAGGAGGGGGCGAGTACGATGCGGCCTTAGAAGAATATGCGACCATCTTCGAAGGAGAATGGTGGGTGGGCGGTGTCATCTATGATGAGGGCCGTCCGAATCTTGTTCAGTGCCTGGTCTGCCTCCACTTCCTTTTGAAGGGTGTCCGCGTCCTCCCACACCGGTCGGGAGATGGCTGCAAGCATGGGGTTGCGTGAGAGAGCGTCGGCTGCGCGGTTCGCCTTCCCTGATCGGAACTCGATGCAGAAGTCATAGCCCAGTAGCTTGGCCACCCACACCTGCTGAGCGGGCGTGACAATCTTCTGCTGAGGAGGTAGCGAAAGCTATGGTGGTCGGTGCAAACCACGAATCGTCGGCCTAGTAGGTAGGGCCGCCAGTGTTGTACAGCGAGGACAAGGCCCATGAGCTCGTTCTCGTATGTTGATCGGCTGCGAATGGTGTCCGAGAATGCGCGGCTGAAATAGGCCACCGGGCGGCCGGCTTGCATGAGAACAGCCCCCACGCCGACGCCCGATGTGTCGCACTCCATGCGAAACGGTTGGGAAAAATCTGACATAGCTAGCACTGGGGCCCGAATCAAGGCATGTTGGAGAGCGGTGAAAGCGGCGGCGACCACTGTCGGCCATTCAAAGGGGCCTTCGACCGCTTTCTTGAGAAGCTGGGCGAGTGGTCGGGCTATCGTGCCATATCCCTGAATGAACCGTCGATAGTACCCCGTCAGGCCCAGGAATCCTCGCACATCACGGAGAGACGACGGGGTTGGCCACCTGATGACCGCCTCGATCTTATCGTTATCCATCGCAACTCCTGCCGCGGAGATGGTATGCCCCAAGTAACACACCTCTGGAACCCCGAAAGAGCACTTCGTCGGGTGGAGTTTGAGGTGGTGGTGCTGGAGAGTCGCCAATGTTTGTCGTACGTGATGTAGGTGCTCCTGCCACGAAGAACTGTAGACCAAGATGTCATTGAAAAAAATAAGTACATGGTGGCTAAGTACCAGCCGAAATATGTCGTTCATCGTAGCCTGGAAGGTTGCTGGTGCGTTGGTCAGGCCGAAAGGCATAACCAGAAACTCATAGTGGCCGTCATGGGTTCGGAAGGCCGTCTTGGCGACATCGGCCGGCCGAACGCGAATCTGGTGGTAGCTGGCACGGAGGTCCAACTTGGTGAAAACGGTGGCGCCGTGGAGCTCATCCAGAAGCTCTTGGATCACCGGTATCGGGTACGTATCTGGAACGATTGCTTTGTTGAGCTCCCGATAGTCCACACAGAAGCGCCAGCTGCCGTCCTTCTTTCTGACCAAGAGTACCGTACTAGAAAAGGGTCTCGCACTGTGGCGGATGAGGCCCCCTATCAGCATGTCGTGGACGAGCCTCTCGATCTCGTCCTTCTGCAAGTGCCCATATCGATAAGGGCGGACGGATACCGCCGACACGCCGGGTTGGAGAGGGATGGCATGGTCGTGTGGACAGGCTGGTGGTAAGCCTGATGGTGCCGTGAAGAGGTCCGCAAACTCCGACAGGAGGTCCTGCATATCCGGAGGTGGTGCCGGGGTCGGTGGGTCCACGTCCGTGATAGACCTGAGCCATGCTGAAAACTCGACGTTCGTCGTTCTATGAATCGTGCGAGAGGAGACGGGAGCACAGAGTAGGGTTGCATCCCCAACCAGGCCGCACTCCTGATCGTCCTGAAGAAACCGCATCGTCATAGTTTTCCAGTTGACCTGTACGTCCCCCAGTGTGCAGAGCCACGCCTCTCCTAAGATAGCGTCGATTCCTCTGCAGCCGAAGATGTAGAAATCTGCCGTCACCGAGTGAGGGCCCACTGAAAGTTGAACGGAGGGGCAGCGGCCCTGGACCACTCGCCGGCGGCCATCGCCCAAACTGACCATGAAGTCTGGCGCGAGTTTCATCGGTAGTCGGAGTTGGTGTGCCAGATGAGCAAAGAGGAAATTATGGCTCGCCCCGCTGTCCACCATGACAATAATGTGGCGGTCGCCTAGTTTGCCGACCAATTTCATTGTTTGTGGCCCAGAAATGCCACCCACGGAAAAACAAGGAAGCTCCAACTGATCGAAAGCCGTGATGCATGTGCCGTCAGTGGCGTCCTCCTCTGTGATCTCTAGGTCCTCGAAATTGGCAAAGGTGATCTCTGGTTCGGCATCACCGATAATGGCCCCGAACTCTTTCAACGTGCAGACGTGGGTCGGGGAGTATAGTTGCTGACAGCGGAAACACACCCTTTGTGACGGGGCTCATCAAACTCATGGTTGGAGAACCGCTGAGGGGTGGCCGGACGAGCTGGCCGAGCAGCTGGGGCAACCCGAGGGGCTGGCGGCTCTGGGCTGGTGGTCTGCCAAGGGAGGACCCCCGACGGGTGTTTGCCCGGAGGTGGTGTGTGTCGAGGAGTCAAATCCCCCTCTACGAGGCGGGTCATGTCCAGGGCTTCGGATACCGTCTGAGGGTGATGCGTGCGAAGCCGAGAGCAGATGTGGGGCAAGAGGCCATGCATGAAGAAGCCGAGGTAGTGATCCAGTGGTAAGCCTAGAACATGGGTGATGAGGGTCACGAAATCATCGATGTAAACATCCAGTGTACCGAGTTGGCGTACCTCACACAGTCGTTCGATAGCAGAGCCCGAGTAGCGGGTGTCGTAGCGGCCTATCACCTCTTGCTTGAGTGCCGACCATGAGATGGACGGGTTGGTCTGGCGGAGTCATCGGGCCCAATGTAGGGCGGAGCCGTCGAGTCCCACGACGGCGGTAGAGACCTTGTCGTGGTCGGGAGTGTGATTGAGGTCGAAATACTGTTCCGCTTTGGCAATCCACCCCATTGGATCTACGCCGGCGAAGCTAGGGAGGTCCAAGGAAAGGGTCGGGTGGCCAGGGGGCGGGGGGGTCGGGGTCTTCCCGATGGGCAGAAATAGTAGCGCCCCGAGGAGGGACCCGCCGGGGCCCGAGCCCGCGGATCCGCTGGTGGACGACGCGGCGGGCGGTTGGAGCGCATCAAACTTGGCATGAAGGGCGAGGATGGATGCGTGCATGGAGGCGACGAGGGCTTCCTGGGCTTCGACGCGGCGGAGTGCCTCAGCGGCGGTGTCCTCCTACTGAAGATCCATAGTTGAACGAGTGTTGGGGGCCATGAGGGCGAACGGGAAACAATGGCCTACTAGGATGATGGAGTGCATCTAGAAGAACGTTGATATCTTCGCGTAGAGCGCGGCCGACATGCCAGAAATTGATGTGGATGTGGCTTTCCACCGCCTCAACCTTGATGTCTACGTCCTTCCCATCCGCCAGAAGAAGAGGTCCACCGCTGACAAGCTTGCCGAGCCCATCCGTGAGAAGGTGTAGAAGCTTCTGAAGGCGGGGTTTGTATCAGAGATACAGTATCCAGGCTGGGTCTCAAATGTGGTGATGGTCAAGAAAGGAGACGGCCGCTGGAGGATGTGTATCTATTTTTTTCTTTTAAATAAAGTATGTCTCAAAAATTGTTACCCCCTGCCTCGAATCGACGTGGTGATTGACTCAGCTGTCGGTTTTTCTCTAATGAGTTTTCTAGATGCATTTTCAGGTTATTACCAGATCAGGATGCACCTGCCCAACATGAAAGATGTTTCCTTCATCACAGGGGAGGGGTGCTACTGCTATAAAATGATGCTTTTTGGCCTGAAAAAATGCAGGGGATACATAACAAAGGATGATGGACTGAGTCTTCTGGGAGCAGAAGGGAATGAACTTGGAAGTGTACGTGGATGACCTCATGGTCAAGAGTCGGGACGTGAACTCTCACCTCTGAGATCTGGAGGAGACCTTCAGCACCTTGCAAAAGTATAAAATGAGACTGAACCCTTTGAAGTTTGTCTTCGGGGCAAGCAGGGGCAAGTTCCTAGATCATCTCCTTACTCCAGCTGGGGTGGAACCAAATCCTGATAAGGTAAGGGCAATCATGGAGTTGGGGTCGCCTCGGAACGCTAAGTCCAGCGCTTGACAGGGAAGCTGGCAGGGCTGAGTAGGTTTCTCTCTCGGGCAGGAGAGAAGTGCTCGCCCTTCTTCAAAGCGCTGAGAGGGGGTCAAAAATTTGAGTGGTCCGCGGAGTGCGAGAAGGCTTTCCAAGCCTTGAAGAGGCAACGGACCTAGGCTCCGCTTCTCCAGGGACCCAAGGAAGGGGAAGATCTATCCTTATACCATGGGGTCGAGACCGAGGCTGTGAGCTCCGTCCTGGTCCGGGAGAAAGGAAAGAAGCAACTACCAATTTACTATGTGAGTAGGGTCCAGAGAAAGACAGATCTTTGGTACCCTATTTTGGAAAAGTTAGCTTTCGCCCTGGTCGTCTCGACTCGGAGACTCCGACCATACTTCCAAGCACATTCTATCCGGGTAGTGACTGACCATCCCCTTCGCAACATCTTTGAGGGGGTGGAGCGCTCCGGGAGGTTGGCAAAGTAGTCGGTGGAGCGGAGCGAGTTCGACATTTCTTTTGTTCCCCACCTCTCGATCAAGGCGCAGACGATGGCCGACTTCTTGGCCGACTATGTGGTCGAGTTGGCGGAGACCGAGCTCACTCATCCGGTCCCTTGGAAGGTGAAGGTGGACGACGCCTCGGGAAGGCACTCCTTGAGAGTAGGAGTGATATTGGAGAGTCCTCAAGGGGCAAGGATAGAGCAAACGGTGGTCATACACTCTCATTACCAACAATCAAGCAGAGTATGAGTCAGTGATAGCAGGGCTGCGGCTGGCCAGGGAGCTGGGGGTGCATGACGCGGAAGTGCTAACGAACTACATGGTGGTGTCCTCTCAAATCAATGACGAGTTCGAAGCGAGGGAGCCCACTCTCAAGCTGTATCTGGCAAAGGTAAAGGGAGTCATCGGTATGTTCCAAACGTTCTCCATCCGACATGTGTCGCGTGAAGAAAATGAGCAAGTAGATCAGTTGGCCAAGTTCGGACCCCGTGCGGGAGGAACCCTTACCGACCTATTCTGCCCTTCCATTGAAGAAAGGGAATTGATGGAAGTGGATCGGCGCCCCTCCTAGATGGATCCTTTTACAACCTGCTTGTCCGCAAGGGAGTTCCCAGAAGGCATGGACAAAAAGCACTTCAAGCATAAGTCAGCATACTACTTAATGCGTGATAGGAAGCTGTACTGGAAGACCCTCTCGCATAATTGTCAAGGTGTGCGCCTAGGCGCTCCTAAGGCGCCGGGCGCACCAGGCGCAGCCCACCGCGCCTCAACACAGCTGAGGCGGACGATGTGCCCCAGGCGCACCTCAGGCGCGCCCAGGCGCCCAATTCGCTGAAATTGCGCGAATTGGGCGCCCAATTCGCTGAAATTGCGCGAATTGGGCGCCCAATTCGCTGAAATTGCGCGAATTGGGCGCCCAATTCGCTGAAATTGCGCGAATTGGGCGCCCAATTCGCTGAAATTGCGCGAATTGGCCGCCCAATTCGCTGAATTTCAGCGAATTGGGCGCCCAATTCGCTCAATTTCCTTTTTCCTCCAATTTTGCGCCTCACGTGCCTCAGGCGCGCGCCTGCGCCTTGCGCCTAGGCTGCAGAGGCCCTTTGAGCCTCGGTGCGCCTTGCGCCTTTGATAAATTAGCCCTCTCGGGACTTCTAGCGCATTGTGTGGCTGAGGAGGAGGTCCCGAGGATCTTGGAGGAAGTTCATTCCGGAGAGTGTGGGAGCCACTCGAGAAGCAGGACCCTTGATGGGAGGATAGTAAGGCTATGGTACTTTTGGCCGACCCTGGGCCAGGATGCCACCGAGTTTGTAAAGAAGTGTCAAAAGTGTTAGTTGTTCGCCCCTCTCCAACTATTACCAGCTCAGAGGCTCAGAAGCATCATTGCCTCCTAGCCCTTCGCTATATGAGGAATGGATTGTGGGGCCCTTACCCCAGGCCAGCGGGCAGAGGAGGCTCTTGTTGGTCATGATTGATTATTTTTCTAAGTGGTTGGAGGTTAATGCGCTAGCCAAGGTGACCTCTCAGGTGATCCAGAACTTTGTGTGGGGAGAGATCATTTGCCGGCACGGGTTGCATCAGGTCATTGTCACGGACAATGAGTCACAGTTCGCCAGCACGGAGTTCATCAGTTTTTGTGATTAGCTTAGCATCAATCTCCGGTTCGCGTCAGTCCATCACCCAGGAGTAACAGGCAGGTGGAGGCGGCGAACACGATAATTGTAAGCTTGTTGAAAAAGAAGATGGAGAATTTGAAGGGGAGTTGGGTGGAGCAACTCCCTTCAGTCCTTTGAGCACGGAGAACCACTCCCAATACAGCCACGGGAGAAACCCCCTTCAAGCTCTCTAACGGCTGCGAAACTATGGACCGGTCGGTTAGTGCTTTTGGTTTTGGCCTTGGGCTGAACCAAACCTTTGTTTTTTTATGCTATATATATATATATATATATATATATATATATATATATATATATATATATATATATATATATATATATATATATATATCATTTACAGGAAACCTAACCTGAGAGAACTATCGGGAGAAAGAAAAGATCGGGAAGCAGCGGCTTCGGGAGAAGATTCGGCGGCGGCATCGAGAGAAGCTCAGCGATCGAGCGACGGCATCGGTTCTTCTCCGGCAAGGGATCGGGATACCCGATCTAGGATTCTTCTCCGGCGGGCAAAGGGCCCGATCTAGCGGCGGCTTTGGGACGAAGATCGAGCGGCGACATCAGCGATCGAGCGGTGGTTCTCCTCCGGCGACATCGACAAGGGAGATCGGCCCGATCTAGGTTTATTAGATCCGACGATCTTTGAGATCCGGCGCCGACAAGATCGGGCAGAGGTCGACTCTCTTCTTCGGCGACATCAAGGTTGCGGCGGTCTCTTGCCAGCAGCGTCCAGGGGAGAGGGAGAGGGTGGCGGCTCCGATTGGCCTTTTTTTCCTTGCGGTCGGCATAGGGGAGTTTTCTCTTCCCTCTCTTATTCTTATTGTTCTTTATTTTTTTTCTATTCCAGGTTAGTGTCGATCCGCTGAGGATCGTTGAGTGTCTGTGTTATAATCAAATATTATTTTTGATTAGTGGATCCGGCGCGCTCTCCTCGTGGATGTAGGAGCTTAACTCCAACCACGTAAATCTCTTGTGTTTTCTGTGTTTTGAAATCTCGTACTATCTTTGATTGTTTGGTGTGCACCACTATTTGCTCAAAAAGCTTCTGTTGTTATTGTCCGCGACGAGTTCCGTACTCGCGGGCCGGTTCCAATTGCACAACAATTGGTATCAGAGCCATGTTCGTTCTTCGAACCAGTGAGCAAATTCAATGGCGGTCAAATTCGAGGTTCCAAAATACGATGGCAAGATTGATTTCGGCATTTGGCAAAAGCGCATAAAGGACGTACTGTAACGTCCCTAGACGATCCAACGTGACAGCGTCACGGCTCCGCTCTAGGCGACGCTACCGGGCTGCAGCCCAAGCACCCCAACCCCTCTCCAGCCTACTGGCGGGTTGTTGGTGGCCACAGCCTCCCTTTAATGAGGCAAACTCGATAGTCAAGCGCGCACCACGGGGACTTCCCAGGAGGTCACCCATCACAGTACTACTCCAGCCCGAGCACGCTTAACTATGGAGTTCTTTCAACTCTCATCACCAATTAAGCTGCAGCTTAATTGGTGATGAGAGTTGAAAGAACTCCATAGTTAAGCGTGCTCGGGCTGGAGTAGTACTGTGATGGGTGACCTCCTGGGAAGTCCCCGTGGTGCGCGCTTGACTATCGAGTTTGCCTCATTAAAGGGAGGCTGTGGCCACCAACAACCCGCCAGTAGGCTGGAGAGGGGTTGGGGTGCTTGGGCTGCAGCCCGGTAGCGTCGCCTAGAGCGGAGCCGTGACGCTGTCACGTTGGATCGGCTAGGGACGTTACAATAAAAAGTGCACTTTTATTGTAACGTCCCTAGCCGATCCAACGTGACAGCGTCACGGCTCCGCTCTAGGCGACGCTACCGGGCTGCAGCCCAAGCACCCCAACCCCTCTCACCAATTGAGCTGCAAGAACTCCATAGTTAAGCGTGCTCGGGCTGGAGTAGTATTGGGATGGGTGACCTCCTGGGAAGTCCCCGTAGTGCGGGCTTGACTATCGAGTTTACCTCATCAAAGGGAGGTTGTGGCCACCAACAACCCGCCTATGGATGGAGAGGGGTTGGGGTGCTTGGGCTGCAGCCCGGTAGCGTCGCCTAGAGCGGAGCCGTGACGTTGTCACGTTGGATCGGCTAGGGACGTTACAGCTCAATTGGTGATGAGAAGTGAAGGAACTCCATAGTTAAGCGTGCTTGTGCGAGAGTAGTACTGGGATGGGTGACCTCCTGGGAATTCCCCGTACGGCCCAGCTTAACTGTCGAGTTCGCTCATCAAAGGGAGGCTGTGGCCACCAACAACCTGCCGATGCACTTTTATTGTAACGCCCCTAGCCGATCCAACGTGACAGCGTCACGGCTCCGCTCTAGGCGACGCTACCGGGCTGCAGCCCAAGCACCCCAACCCCTCTCCAGTCCACCGGCGGGTTGTTGGTGGCCACAGCCTCCCTTTCATGAGGTAAACTAGATAGTCAAGCCCGCACTACGGGGACTTCCCAGGAGGTCACCCATCACAGTACTACTCCAGCCCGAGCACGCTTAACTATGGAGTGAGAGTTGAAAGAACTACATAGTTAAGCGTGCTCGGGCTGGAGTAGTACTGGGATGGGTGACCTCCTGTGAAGTCCCCGTAGTGCGGGCTTGACTATCTAGTTTACCTCATGAAAGGGAGGCTGTGGCCACCAACAACCCGCCTGTGGATGGAGAGGGGTTGGGGTGCTTGGGCTGCAGCCCGGTAGCATCGCCTAGAGCGGAGCCGTGACGCTGTCACGTTGGATCGGCTAGGGGCGTTACACGTACTCCTTGGAAAGGAGAAGGCCAAGGTGAAGGATGATGACGAGTGGGGTGAGCTGGATCTGAAGGCCATCAGCACCATACAGCTGTGCTTGGCAGACGAGGTCATGTACAATGTAGTCGAGGCGTAGACTACAACGGATCTATGGAAAAAACTCGAAGAGCTTTATATGTCTAAATCGCTTACGAATAAGCTATATATTAAGAAACAATTGTATAGCTTAAGGATGTCTGTGGGAACGCAGTTGTTGGACCATATGAATGTGTTCAACAAGTTGGTATCCCAGCTGCGGAGTATGGATGTGAAGGTCGAGGAGGAAGGCCAGGCTCTTCTCCTCTTGTCCTCACTCCCGAGGCCGTTCGATCATTTAGTCACCATCATCTTGTATGGGAAGGATACACTTAAGATTGAGGAAGTGGTGACGATGCTTCTTTTTAATAAGAAGAGGAGCAGTTCCGAATCGAGAGCGAGCGAGGGTCTGCTCGTGAAGAGCAGAGACCCATCCCGAGGGAGATCGAAGGAGCGAGGCACGAAGGACTCTCGACCTAGATCGAAGTCCGGAGGCAAGAACAACAAATGTCACTTCTGCAAGGAGGAGGGGCATTGAAAGGTGAACTGCCCTAAGAGGAAACTCAAGGGCAAAGCACTTGAGCCTCAGCAGGCCGCTAGAGCAGCCGGGTACGATAGCGATGCGGATGTCTTGCACGTGTCACAGAGTCATGAGATCACGGACGAGTGGATCATGGACACTGGGTGTGCATACCACATGTGCCCACATAGAGAGTGATTTACCACTTTCAGGGAGTGCGATGGCAGTCGGCTCCTGATGGGAAACAACTCTGAGTGTAGGACTATGGGGATCAGGACTATCCGGATCAGAATGTTCGATGGAGCGATTCGGACACTCGCTGATGTGAGGTATGTGCCTGACCTAAGGAAGAGCTTGATCTCCTTAGGTACCTTAGAGGCATCCGAGTATTCCTATACTGGCGAGGGAGGATTTATCAGGGTGAAGAGAGGCGCACTAGTCGTCATGAAGGGGGAGCGTACTGATACGCTTTATAGGTTGATAGGCACCACGATAACTAGTGATGCGGCCGTTGCCGAAATGTCTGATGAGGATACCTCTGTGTTGTGGCATGCTAGCCATGGCCACATGAGCGAAAGAGGTCTCGTAGAGCTGCATAAGAGAGGACTCCTGAAGGGAGTCAAAACATGCAGACTTGACTTTTGTGAGACCTGCGTTCTAGGAAAGCAGCACAAGGTTAAGTTTATGACATCGAGTCGGCGCAGTAAGGACGTCCTGGAGTATATACACTCAGATGTATCGGGGCCAGCCCCGATGCCGTCACTTGGAGGCGCGATTTATTTCGTGACATTCATCGACGATTACTCTAGGAAGGTTTGGATCTACTTCCTCAAACAAAAATCCGAAGTGTTTGAAAAGTTCAAGATCTGGAAGACCCAGGTGGAGAACCAGACGGGGAAGAGCGTGAAGTATCTGAGATCCGACAGCGGTGACGAATATACATCATCGGAATTTCAGGGGTATTGCGATCAGGAGGGTATCACTAGGCACTTCACCATCCCTGGCACGCCGCAGCAGAACGGCGTTGCCGAAAGGATGAATAGGACACTTCTAGAGAGGGCCAGGTGCATGCGTCTATACGCAGACCTGCCCAAACCCTTCTGGGCTGAGGCGGTGAGCATTGCACGGTATCCAGTGAATCTATCCCCATTGATGTCACTAGATTTAAAGTGCCTACAGGAAGTATGGTCAGGTACGCCAGTCACGTATTCTGACATCTATATCTTTGGATGTCCTGTATACACCCGGATGCCGGACACAAAGCGGACAAAGCTTGATGCTAAGTCCAGGAAGTGAATTTACATGGGTCGAAAGATCGGCACTAAAGGATTCAAGTTGTGGAATCCCGAGACAAAAAAGGCAGAGGTAAGGCGCGATGTGGTGTTTGATGAGGCTTCTATATTAAAGAAGTCTTAGCCCCAAGCGAAGGAGGTGGAGAAGACTCCGAGTCCACCAGTGGAGGTGGAGCTCGATAGTAGTATCAGAGCTGCAGATCGGGGAGTGGAGCATAAGGGTACTAGCAGGACCGATCATCAGGATGAATCATCTGAATCTGATGGATCAGACACTGTACAACCCGCTCAGTAGGAGTCATATGTGATTGCTAGGGGAAGGGCTAGGCGAGAGGTCAGAGTGCCTCTCAGGCTACAAGATTCTGTAGCATACGCTTTCCAGATGATCTCCTCTGACCCCATATCCAACAAGGAAGCCATCGAGAGCAAGGAAAGCTCTCAGTGGATGACGACCATGGAGGAAGAAATCGAGTCTTTCCATAAGAATAAAACTTGGGAGCTGGTGTATCTCCCGAAAGGAGCTAAGGCGATTAGCTCCAAATGAGTATTCCAGAAGAAGAAGTCTCCTTCCGGGAAGGACCCCTGGAGATACAAGGTCAGGTTCGTCGCTAAAGGCTTTGCACAAAAGAAAGGCATAGATTTCGATGAAATTTTTTTGTCTGTCGTAAAGCATTGCTCCATTAGGTTATTGCTCGACATAGTGGTACTCCACGATATGGAGTTGGAGCAATTGGACGTGAAGACTGCATTCCTTCAAGGGATTCTAGATGAGGTGATCTATATATTGCAGCCTGAGGGATTTGTGAAACCCGACAATAAAAAGAAGGTGTGCAAACTTAGAGCATCTCCCTACGTCTTGAAGCAATCACCGAGGATGTGGAACCAGATGTTCGATGTCTTCATGGCTTCATTGGGGTTCACCAGGAGTCAGTACGACACTTGTGTGTATTTTAGATTCCCGATGAATGGGGATATCTTAATTCTGATGTTGTACGTCGATGACATGTTAATCGTATGCAAATCAGCCCAGGAGATCTCCTTATTAAAGGAGAAGCTTCGCTCGGAGTTCGAGATGACAGATCTCGGACATGCGCAAAAGATCCTTGGGATGAAGATTCGTCGAGACAGAGAGCGCAACATGCTCTGGTTATCTCAAACTGGGTATATTAAGAATGTATTAGAGAAATTCAGTATGAGTGACTCCAAGGCTGTCTCAACCCCCTTGGTACAGCATTTTCGGCTATCGTCCATTCAGTGCCCTACCACTGAGAAGGGACGACAGGAGATGCTGAGTGTACCGTATGCGAATGTGGTGGGGTGCCTGATGTATGCGATGATCTGCACTAGACCAGACATCGCTCAGGCAGTGAGCGTCGTGAGCAGATATATGGTAAATCCAGGCCGACAGCATTGGAAAGCTGTCAAATGGATTTTGCGATATCTGAACGGAACACCCAACGTCGGATTACTCTTCAGGAATAGTGATGTTGCTGGTGTGTTAGAGGGCTATGTAGATTCTGACTACGCGGGTGATCTAGATAGAAGGAGATCCACGACTGGATACATTTTCCTTCTAGGTGGAGGTCCCATAAGTTGGAAGGCTACTTTGCAGGATATAGTCGCTATGTCCATTACAGAGGCGGAGTATATCGTTGCGGTAGAGGCCGCGAAGGAATCCATTTGGCTCAAGGGTCTCACCGCAGAGCTGCAAGTTTCTCAGGAGGCTGTGAAGCTTCATTGTGATAGTTAGAGTGTTATCTGTCTTGCGAAAGACCTGGTCTACCACGCAAGGACCAAGCACATTGACTTTCGTTATCACAAGTTGATGGAGTTTGTCGGAGAAGGGGACATTCAGTTGCTGAAAGTCCCGACAGAGAAAAACATAGCGGATATGTTGACCAAGCCTCTGACCGGAATCAAGTTCAAGCATTGTTTAGACTTGGCTCATATCGGTTCATGCTGATCGTGCTGGCCCCAGGGAGAGGGGGCTTGTAGTCGTCAGACGGGGTCTGTGTGTTATAGGCGGTATTAGTTTTCGTGGAGCATCAAGGTGGAGATTGTTGTTTTGATGACTCCAAACCGGACCGGTCCAGCTCGGTTACTTCTTTTGGTTTTAGCCTTGGGCTGAACCAAACCTTTGTTTTTTATGCTATATATATATATATATCATTTACAGGAAACTAACCTAAGAGAACTATCGGGAGAAAGAAAAGATCGGGAAGCGGCGGCTTCGAGAGAAGATCCGGCAGCGGCTTCGGGAGAAGATCCGGCGGCGGCATCGGGAGAAGCCCAGCGATCGAGCGGTGGCGGCGGTTCTTCTCCGACGAGGAATCGGGATACCCGATCTAGGGTTCTTCTCCGGCGGGTAAAGGGCCCGATCTAGCGACGGCTTCGGGACGAAGATCGAGTGGCGACATCAACGATCGAGGCTCTTCTTCTCCGGCGAGGATCGACGGCGACAGCAGGGATCGAGCGATCGAGCGGCGGTTCTCCTCCGACGACATCGACAAGGAAGATCAGCCCGATCTAGGGTTACTAGATCCGGCGATCTTTGAGATCCGGCGGCGGCAAGATCGGGCAGAGGTCGACTCTCTTCTCCGGCGACATCAAGGCTGCGGCGGTCTCTCGCCAGCAGCGTCCAGGGGAGAGGGAGAGGGTGGCGGCTCCGATTGGCCTTTTTTTTCTTGCGGCCGGCATAGGGGAGTTTTCTCTTCCCTCTTTTGTTCTTGTTGTTCTTTATTTTTTTTCGATTCTAGGTTAGTGTCGATCTACTGAGGATCGTTGAGTGTATGTGTTGTAATCGAATATTATTTTTGATTAGTAGATCCGACGCGCTCTTCCCGTGGATGTAGGAGTTAAACTCTGAACCACATAAATCTCTTGTGTTTTCTGTGTTTTGGAATCTCATACTATCTTTGATTGTTTGGTGCGCGCCACTATTTGCTCAAAAAGCTTCTGTTGCTATTGTCCGCGACGAGTTCCGTACTCGCGGGCCGGCATCAATTGCACAACACAATATATGATTGTAATGCATGCAAAATATGATCGCAAAATACCTATAATATGCTCTCCCGGATATCAATTTTGATATCGTGAAATCATAAATAATATTGTGCAGATTATAAATGATATTTGTCGTTGCATAAATGATTTCCTCGATTTTTTTTTTGAAAAATGACTTTTTCAGAATTCAGATGAAATAAACATCAACTTTTAAATGGTAATTGTTATTAGCACCACACATTTGGATATTCGTACTATGTTTACTCCTAATTTTCCGTGTCTTTTGAAAATACTCTTTGTACATATATTTTTAGGAAAAGTGTTCACCACGAAAGTTGTAGATCTCAACGTACATTAGGAAATACAACTTTAGTGTTGAACATTTTTCCTAAAAATGCATGTACAAGACGTACATTAGGAAATACGATCAGATTTCGCGTCTTTTAGAAATACGTCTTATACATGCATTTTTTATGAAAGGTGTTCAACACAAAAGTTGTAGATCTAGTCGAGATCTACAACTTTTGTGTTGAACACTTTTCCTAAAAATGAATGTACAAGGAGTATTTTCAAAAGACACAGAAAATTAGGAGTAAATATAGTGCGAATATTCAAAAGTATAGTGCTAATAACAATCGCCTAAATTTGGCTTAAAAGCTCCAAAAAGATGCGATTTTTCTCGCAAGAAATGACCACGTGTTGCCATGACAACAGCCTCGAGATGGGCAGACCAAAAAATTTCCCCGTGTATAGCGGGTTCGGGGACAGAAAAGTGGAGTGAATACACTACACGGTAAACTGCGGGCGATCCGACGGTTGCGAGCCCATCTTAGCTCGTGCGGAGATGTGTGCGCATCTCAGAGCACACATCTCAAAGCATGCACGCATCTCCGCGTGCTTGCATCCGTCGGATCGATAAAGCGCAGCAGCTCGCATCCGTCGGATCGCGCTGCACTTTACCCTCCCCCTTCTCGTGTATAGCGGGCTCGGTCAACTCGAACACACAAACGGCCCCTCACAATCACCCATGTGAAAGAGAAAATTTTAGGTTTCTTATTCCCATGTATTTCTAGGTGGGAGATGTGTATTTACCGTAGGATCGAGCATTCAATGGCAGTGATACGGTCATATCGTATCTTTTGGAGATACAACCGTATGTACCGAGCATCGATACGGCCATATCTCGGCCGTTAATCCTTATCTAACTGCAGATCTCGATCGTATCTCCCACCTAGAAATACATGAGAGTAACACACCTACAATTTTTTTCCATGTTGAAAATAGGAACAAGTACTGATACGGGTTTCAGCAGTTCATATTTGTTTGGGGTCAAGGGTTGACCCGCCGGAGTTCTTTTTAACTCTTTTTTGAAACAACGACGCGCCCCTCCAACGGCTAGTTTCAGGCAGAAGCATAACGGCTCCATAAGGGCTAAACAAACAAAATATAATACTTCTCCCGTGATATTCTATGAAACAGCCCGCCCCAAATACAGTTCCATTTCCCCCCTTCTCTTGCCTCAACTTTGACCTTCCCAAGACTAGTTATTGACTGTAGGAATGGAAGATCTAAACCCAACTTCCAGCAATAGTTTGTCTGTAGTAGAAGAAGAAGATGAAGAGTTTTACGAGAGAATAGAGGCCCCAAAGTTTGTCGATTTCACCATTCCAGATCGCCGTCCCGATGATAGGGCTTGGTTCTGTGCCCGGATTGGTGTGTTCTGTTATGTATACTTGAAGAGTTCTTAGTTTTAACCATGATTTTTATGTGAATGTTTTTCTTTTTTTTCATGATCACTATCCCAGGTTGTGACCAGAATCATGAAGAGATTGATCCTGATGAGCTGTATAGAAGCTTTGTACTCAGGGTTCGTAACCCATTCCCCCACTTCTCCTTCAGTTGATGCACATCATCTCAGCTTTCTATAACTCTGTTAGTAATGCAGGTTATGGCAGCAAGAAGCCCAAATATAAGGTTTCAAAGAGCATTGAACAAGCACAGTTCCAGGTATGCCACAGACTTTGAACCAG
This sequence comes from Platanthera guangdongensis, assembly GCA_039583875.1. NCBI lineage: Eukaryota > Viridiplantae > Streptophyta > Magnoliopsida > Asparagales > Orchidaceae > Platanthera > Platanthera guangdongensis. Next base: position 179,923,520 of record CM077161.1, on the reverse strand, counting down.
ACATTGTCTCTAAAACAGCACTGCCTTTCAAAATTGATGTAAATAAATGAAGGTAAAACACAGAGCAAACACCAAGTGCCCGCAGTCAGCCCCATCTAAATCAGCCAAGAATGCAATTTCAAGAATGAGCGCCATGAATTCAGTCCCAGAAAAAATGGCAATGGCCAAGCTAAAACGGCATCCAATCACTAGCTTGAGGGAAACTCTGATTCAGAGGAAAGTTTGTGCTTTCTCATTGGTCAATGAGAAAGCACAAACTACTCCCATGAACAACTGTTCCCAAACCAAGTATCTGAAGGAACCGACTACTGTAGTGGACTCGAAGAATAAAACTATGATGAAGAATCTCTTCTTACACACTCCAATGAGAAAAGGAGTGCTAGACAATACTCCTTGTTCAGAGATTTGTTCCGAAATGAAAAAGAAGCTCAACATAGATAGTGAGAAAAAGGGAACACGGCAAGGCTCTTTTGCAATGAGTTCAGAGAAATGTAAAGGATCTTTTGTTGCATCAAAGAGAATGAACGTAACTGGTTCAAAGAATTACTGCCACAAAATTTGTAAAGAAGCTGTGCAGAATGAGTGGAGAAATGTTGGGATTGGTGTGGGAGAAAACAATATTGATCTGGTAGGAGGTGATCTTGGAGGACTAATCAAGCCTAGTAAACATGAAATGCAGTATACAAATCTAAACTCTTCTAATGGAGTAGCAAGTGAGATTAAAATTGCTTCCGATGTTACCAACGACGATGATAAGGAGAACATTGTGTTTACTTGTGAAAAGAGGTACTACTATCTACAACTTAAACTAACAAAAAATTTGAAGTTCTTCCTCTTCATCCTTATTGTTTTGATATTTATCATTTAATTGCAATGTTTGCTAAAAATACTAGATCAAAGGTAGAAAATTCCAATACTAAGAGATCACAATTTGAGACATTGGAGAATCAGACTCCAGAGGTAAATCTGCATTGTTGATTCTTCCATGTAAAATACTCTTAACTAGTTGCTCGATTTGAACAACGAAAACATAAAGGTTAAATTTCAAAACAAAAATTTCCAGGTACATCAATTTCATGTGACAAAGGTCAAGAGAACAACAAGCCCCAAGCCGTTCAGATTAAGAACTTATGTTAGTCATAATTGCATTCCCATGTTGCGGGTTTTTTCGTGCAAGTATTAAACCATGTTTTCATCCATGTTATCAGGAGCGAGGAATTCTTAAAGAGGCCAATATGGAGAGAAGGCTCCAAGTTGAGTCCAAGAAAGAACCTGCATCACTACTAAAGCATGTAGATGGGATTCGGGTGAGTTTTTTTTCATCATTTCAGTTGCTTATTTTGATGGTAGGGAAAAGAGTACTAAAATTGCTTAGGGGTTCAATGAGGTTAATTTAATAATGAAAATAGACCTCAATTCTAATTCAAGGTCTAGGACTTCAATTCTAATGAACTTTTTGGTCCTCATTTTTTCTATCCCAAAACTAGTGGCCAATAAACCTCATTTTTTTGTTAGTTTTCATAAAAGCACGTTGGGTAATTGGCCCGGATATCAAGTTTTTGGCGATTCTTAATTCGCGCATGAGTGCCGTGCATTGATACATGGTCAAAACTCAGACCAAAAAGTTCACAATTTAACATGCTAGTAAGAGTTCTTATAACCATGACATGATCAACATATGCTAATTATACTTTTCATGAGAGTTTTACTAAAAGAAAGTAATATCATGAGAGTTTTGACTAAAAAGAACTTATTTTCGTGATTATGAATTTATGGCGACTGCAGCCTCGCAATGCAAAAGGAAAGACAATACGAAGATCACAAAATAAGAGTTTCAAAATAGCATCGCCAAAGCGGCTACTGAAGATTCCAAGGTTCTCTTCATCAAATCTCAAATTTATTCAATCAACCAAAATCCCTATGACTTGTGCCTTCAATTACTCGATGCAGCTCAGCAGCAAAAGCAAGGAGGGAACCCACAATCACTGGGTTGAATCAAGATAAAAGAGACCTGCCAATTAATTTTCCTCAACTTGAGCAGAGAGTTCATGTTGAAAGAAATTCTAATTTGCGAGGAAGAAAGCCCGCAACAGTTCCAAAGGAACCAATTTTTCACAAAATCCATGTACCTAAGAATTGCAGCAAGAGGTTTGAAATGATTTTTTCATGAAGATTAATTTTGTTTGGCTTTCATGAAATGAGGGTAACAAGTGTTATTATTCTAAAATGTATTTTGTAGAAGGTGGAGAGAGTGGAAATATGTGAATTAAACAGGCTTTTGTTTATTTGGAGAGAGACATTTATGAATTGGTAGGGTCTCTCTATTATGTCACATATGACTGTATATGTTATTTAAGTGGAGAACATCAAGTTTTAGGTTCTGTTTGGGGTAATGGTGGTGGTGGGAAAACCTCTATTCTCAAGAAAGATGTAACTTTTTGTGGTGTTTAGGGCCACCGCCCTTTAAATATTGTTTGGATGATATAACTTTTTCATGAAAGATGTTTGGGGGCTTTTTGAGCACATATGTATTTGTTACATATGACTATATTTGTTATTTAAGTTGAGAACCTTTAGATTTAGGTTATGTTTGGAGCGATGGTGGTGGTGGGAAAAACTCTATTCTCACCGTCACCGCCCTTTAAATATTGTTTGGATGATAGAACTTTTTCAAGAAAGGTGTTTGGGGGCTTTTTGAGCAGCTGGTCCCATAGAGTTTTTTAAAAACTGTTTCTCGGCTTTTAGCTTTTTATTTTTTATTCAAGTGTTTACGAAAGTCATGTCCTTCACGATCTATCTTTCTTCCTTCTCGCCGCTTTAATTATTTTTTCTCTCATTTGCAATTCTTCACACATTCTTTGCTTCTAGACACTAACATTTTGCAATATGCTTATTTAATATTTATATAATATTTACTCATCTATGATATAAATGATTTGCATAAAAGGCATGTTGAAATTGTTGAAGTTGGGGTATAAGTGGAGCTGGGCGGTTAGACTAGTCAAAGCGCACAGACCGTAGAGTCCGTCGTGGCCTGCCAGACAGCATTGACGGATAGCCTTTGGCGGGTTGCTGGTAGTTCTTACGGTCTGGGTCAGCAAGCAACATTGGTTAACCGGGCGGTTAGAGTTGGCTAATCGCGGTGGTGGCAGACTCTTCTGGAGCTCGTTGGTGTCCGGCTTGGTTCTGTGCTTGCGGCCAGGATGTTATATCATGGAGGTTGGCACATGTGCGCGGACTGTTTTACCGGTAGGTCGCGTGGTCTGATGGAGCAGTCCGCAAGATGGCGGACTGGTGTTGTTCAGTGGGCGCGGTCTTGGTATCAGGTGGCGCGGATACTTGGAGACCGCAGAGCTTGTGATGGACTTGGTCTATGGGACTAAGTCCATCTTGTTGCCTAGCTCGCCGAGTTCGCCTGGTTTGTGGTCTGCTTCTGAGTTTGGCATATCGACAGGACACGGATTTCGGGATGCAGCTTGCGCGGACTGGAAGTAGTGTCTGCAGGGTTGTGCGGTCTGGTGGCGGTGTTCGGCAGTCTGCTTATGCTGTGTTCACCACAATTTTGTTTGATGTTAGGCATGACAGACCGGTCGTCTATCCGGCCTTGTCGACGATGCGACCTTGGAGGACTGGTATTGGTATCCGCAATGTGCGGATACATGATGTTAGTCGACAGATTGACGGGCGGCTATCCTATCACTATGGGTGGTGACGTCACTCCTCACACCTATAAATAGGAGTCCTCAGCTCGTCATATTTAGCAATGAACAGTAAGTGATAGCTCAAGCTTAGTTTTTGTAATTAAGGTTTTCTAACCGCTGTGACTAAGGAAGTTGTTCTGTGCAGGCTGTGCGGCTAGGCAACTAGTTGAAGCTTAGTGTGGAACAGTTCACAGATAACAGTCAGCGAATAGTAGTAGGTCGCGGTCTCTACGACTTGATTTCTTCCTCGAAGTTGCAGATAATCGGAGCAGTTCGTCCGGCCTATCAGCGAGTTCTGTTTGTGTTCTTTCAGAATTTCAATAACAGCAGTCCATGCGGTTAGCCGCATATAGGCGACTTCGGCGGTCTCGACGAACACAGCTGGCGGTTTGACAACTTCTGCGGTTACAGCTTGTTGTCCGCGCGGTTAACTTCTTGTGACAGATTTTTGTTTTCCTTAGTTGCATTGTAATCATGTCGTGCAATGTATACCTCGCTCTGTGAAAGAAGTTAATTTCAATTGGAAACTCTTGTGCTACTGATTTTTATTTGTCTTCGGTTGTGGTTGAGTGTTCCTGCGACCTTATTTTCAGCTTCCCATAGGAATTTTCATATGATATCACAGGGGTGTTGAAGAGTAGCAATTCACCAATCTAAGTTTGCTTTACATTTGTGAATATCAAGTGATTCAGTTGATTGCAATGGAAGCCGGTTTTGCAAGAGAGATTGTAATTGAACTCTTGGCGCAAACCAACTTCAAGCGATGGAGGTCGTGCGTGGAGAGTTATCTTCTTGGCGAGGATCTCTGGGAAGTTGTCGGTGGTGACGACCGACAAGAAGTGGTCGTTGCCAGGGGAAATGTTGAAGCGGTGAAAGCATGGAAGTGAACCGATGCAAAGGCTGTACATTCGCTCTGAAGCGTGCGGTTTCGCCGGAGCTGTTTGATCACATCATCGAATATCGGTCAGCAGATGAAATCTGGATGGCCTGCTGAACAAGAAAAACGTAGCTCGGCTATAGTTTTTGGAAAATAAGTTGGCAAAGGCCACTTAAGGTGTTCTGTCCATTTCTTCTTTCTTCTTAAAAATGAAGAACATCTACTTTGAGATTGCAGCATTGGACCCAGAAGAGCCGATCTTAGAGTCGAAGCTGAAATGACACATCATCCGCGACTTGCGGAAGGAGTATGCTGCCCTTGTGACCTCTGTACAAGGCTGGGTCAATCAGTCATCACTGCTCGAGCTGGAGAATTTGTTAGCTTCACAGAAAAGCTTGGCGAAGCAGATGACTGAAGTCTTAATCTCAGGGGGAGATGGCGAGACTCTCTTCTTTGGAAAGAAAAAGAAGTGGGATAAAAAGAAGAAGATAATTGTTAGCAATGGTCCGTCTTCTTCATCACAGCAGGATAGGAGCAAGCCTCCTAAGGTTAATGACGGGAAGAAGTAGGGCGGACCTCGGTGCTATAAATGCAATAAGCTTGGTCACATCAACAAGGACTGCAAAGTAAATCTTCAGTCGGGGCATGCTGTAGGGAAGGAGGAGGCTGAGTCTAAGGCTGAGGAAGGAGGATGGTGGAGTGCCTTCATGACGGGCACTTGTGTTCGGGCACCCTCCTCCATCAACTATCAGGAGGATTAGATCATGGACTTCAGGTGTGGTCATTACCTCACCGGGAATGAGTCCAAATTCTCTTCTCTACAGGATTACAAAGGTAATGATGTCATTATTATTATTGATGATATTGTACATGCAGTAGAAACGGAGGGATCAGTTTCTTTGGCCAGTGATCATGGGCCACTCACTTTGAGCAGTGTGTATCACGTGCCCGTGATGAAGAAAAATCTCTTCTCAGTGACCAACGCGGTTGACGCTGGGTATCACGTTCTATTCGGCCTGACAAAAGTGAAGTTTTTCAGAAACATGTCAACTGTGAAAGCTGACATCACACATGTTGGTAGGAGGGTGAAAGACTTATTCATTTTAACGACAAGTTCATATGTTGACAAGATGATGGATAATGATAATGTTGCTATTTGGCATGAGAGACTTGTGCATGCTGGGATGAATAAGCTGAAGGATATGGTAGTGAGAGACTTGGTGTATGGTCTGCTTAGTATTTCATCCTATGATGACGGTCATGTTTGTGCGGGTTGTTAGTATGGAAAGACACATCGTCTTCTATTTGACATATCACAAACTAGGTGTAGTGCATCACTGGAATGCATCCACGGTGACCTAACTACCGTTACTCTCAGTCTCTGCGGTAGCGTGTATATGCGTGTTCTTGTTGATGACTTTTACAGGTACACTTGGGTATACTTTTTGAAAGAGAAGTCAGAGGCGTTCGGGATATTAGTGGAATTCAAGGAGCTTCAGAAAGGTCGATTCGGTCTGCGGATAAAAAAGTTAAGAACTAATATTGACAGATAGTTCACTTCACATGAGTTCTCTAACTTCCGCAGAAAATTCAGCATTCAAAGGGAACTTACTTGTGCTCATACTCCATAACAGAGCAGAATTGCAGAACCGAAGATCCGTCATCTGACGGAAATCTGCAAGTGCTGACTTCACGCCAAAAGCATTCATAGGGCCTTCTAGGCAGAGAGAATGGCTTGTGCGGCGTATGTCATCAACATAATGCCCTTTTGTCTGAACAACATGAAATCTCCTCAGAGTTGATGTTCAAATAGAAGTCTAGTGTCGAACATCTTCGAGTGTTTGGGTCTACCTGCTATGTGCACGTTTCAGACGCTCTTAGGACAAAGCTAGATGCAAAGTCACGGAAGTTAGTCTTTGTTGGGTATTTTGAATAGAAGAAATTGATGGAAGTGCATGGATCCTGCAATGAAGAAGTTTGTCGTCTCAAGAGACGTTGTCTTCGACGAGCTTACATCGTACTAGGGTAGCTCGTCGGTGGAGCTACAAGAGGGCAGGTCAGACGGGGGCCAAGGAAAAACTGCTCCGGATCTTCTGGTGGAGTTGCATGTGCCACCAAATGCTCCGGTGGCGTCTAGCTTTAGGGCGGAGGCTTTTAGATATGGAAGCAGGGGGAACGATGCTCCTGGTGTGCCCAGAATCAGAGCTAGTACAAGAGAAGCAGCGAGAGTGGTGGATCAGGGTCAAACCCCGCGAAGGTCCAAGAGGACAATTGTTCCACCAGCTCGGTATATGGACGGGAACATGGTGAGTTTCGTCTCATGTTTCTTCGTATGTCCCTTGGATGAACAGGAGCCTTCTTTCTTTGGGAACACCACTGCAGTCAAGGAGTGGGAGGATGTCATGAATGAGGAGATGGGCGCCCTCATGAAGAATGAGACTTGGGATATTGTGCCCAAAGTCGATGGTATCACTCATATGACATGCAAGTGGGTGTATAAGCTGAAGAAGAAGGCTGACAGAAGCATCGAGCGGGATAAGGCTCGCCTTGTGGCTCGGGGGTTCTCTCAACAGTACGTGGATGATTACGAGGAGACGTTTATTCCAGTGGCCAAGATGACTTTAGTTCGGATGGTGGTTGTCTTAGCGGCTTGCCAAGAGGTGGAAGATTTGACAACTCGGCGTGAAGAATGTTTTCCTTTATGATGAGATTGACAAAGACATCTTCATGGTGTAGTCACCGAGTTATGTATCTGAAGAACATCATGGGCACGTCTGCAAGCCGAAGAAGGCCCACTATGGTCAGACGCAGGCGCCTCAGGCATGGTATGAGAAGATCGTAAAATATCTCTAATTCTGTTAGTACTTTGCTTCAGACTCATATTTTAGTCTGTTCGTTAAGAAGCAGGAGAAGCTTCAAGTCCTCGTTTTATTGTACGTTTACGATATAGGCTCCATTCTGAGCCTAGCTATACGGTTCAAGATGAAGGATCTGGGTGAGCTCCACCATTTTCTTGAACTTGAGGTGGAGAGGCAGAAGAATGGTGTGCTCATTTCCTAGAAGGGCTATATGGAGAGAATCGTCAAGCGGTTCGGCATGCGGGAAGGGAAGAATAGTTCTACTCCTCTGGAGGTCGGGTTGAAACTTCGACGGGATGAGGGAAGAGTTCTTACCGAACCTTTGGTGTTCCGGGTTCTCATGGGAAGTCTCATATATCTGACTATTACTAGGCCGAATATTGCTTATGCAGTGGGCCGGGTTAATCGGTATATGGCGGAGGCATGGAAGCTTCATTTGGCGGCGGCTAAAGAAATTCTGAAGTATGTTAGGTTTACCTCAGAGATGGGTCACTTTTATAAGAGAGACACGAGCTTCAGTCTGCACGAAAATATGGATGCTAATTATGGAGGGGATACAAATGTTCGGAAGTCGACGTCTGGTTACGTCTTCTTCACTATATCAACGACTATTTCTTGGTATAGTAAGAAGCAGGATTCGGTGTCTGCCTTCACTATAGAAGCTGAATACAATGCTTCGGCCTTGGCAGCTCAAGAAACCATCTGACTTAGGAGGTTAGTGGATGACATCCATGAGGAGGTGCGATATCCTACTCTGCTTTGCGGTGACTGTGAGAGTGCTCTCAAATTGGTCAACAATCCAGTTTGTCACGTGCGAACGAAGCACATCGAGATCGAGCATCACTTCATTCAGGAGAAGATGCTGGAGGGGTCTCTGATGGTTGGGCATGTGTGGAGTGAGGATAACGTCGCAGACATCTTCACGAAGCCAGTGTCGATGTGACTGTTTATTCGGTTGCGAGGATTGTTCGGGTTGGTTTTCACTTCCCACTTCAAGGGGGAGTGTTGAAATTGTTAAAGTGGGAGTATAAGTGGAGCTGGGCGGTTAAACTAGTCAAACCGTACAGACTGCAGAGTCTGTTCGGGCTGGTTTTCTTCTCCGGCAGCCTTCCGACCCTCACCTCCGAAGTTCCCCCTCTCTCCCTTCTCCTTAGCTTCTCTCCATCCAGCCTCATCAAGAAGTCTTCTCCCTGGACGAACGTGTTCGCCCTCTTGACCATCTCTTCAAAAAAACTCGGGGATCTCCTCCTGGAAACGGTTGATGTAGTGGATGAGACTTCCGCACAGCCCCTATGCGATCTTGAAGAGAGCAGATGTCTCCTTCTTCCTTTTTTAGACATCGTGAACCTTGCCATCAAGCCCCGGCGCAGATCCTCGAAGTAGTAGATGGAGCCGGGAGGAAACTGGTGGAACCAATCTCTTGCATTACCCTTGAAGGTGATGGAGAAGAACCTGCACTTGAAGGCGCCTAACATGTTGCGGATGGACACTACGTCCTCGAACCATTGGAGATACCTGACCGGGTCATCTTTGCTGGAGTAGTAGGAAAGGACGGGCTCTCAGAAGCCTTCGAGGACTGGGGCTACAGTGATCTCGTCACAGAAGGGGCTCCTCCCTCCCTGGTGGTGGCGAGTTTCATCCTCGCTTGTATCATCGTCATACTCGCTATCGTAACGAGTATCACGATATCTCGTTTGTTGTTCCACATCTCGGAACCTGATCCCATGGCTGCTCGCTGGATAGTGCTGCGACTACATTGGTCTCTCCCCTCTCTCTAGCTCCCTCCTACCCAGGTCACCTCAGTGACGCTTCCACATCTAACGGTGTCACGCGATGGGGCGATGAGCGAACCCTACGAGGATGCTCCTCTCTATCCTTCTCGCGAAATCTTCGAACGCCTCCACAGTCACAAACTTGCCTCCTCGCACAGAGTTACCAACTCCTGCCGAGTTGTCAATTATCTCCCCTTGCTCGCCTACAAGCATCATCTCGCATACCAGCGAAACTTTCTTCCTTGGCTGTGATCCACGGTCACCGCACCTATTGAAGCAAGAAAAACCCATTACTCTAAAATTTGGATCAAGGCAGCCTAAGGTTACCAGTTCAGCGGTCAAGCTCGACGGCTAAGGAGCTAAGACACAGAAACTGCCGAACAACAAACAGGACCTCAGGCGTTGCCGCAGGAAGGTCCCACTATGTACCTGGAAGCTTAGAAGAAGCAACCCCTCCACAACCGAAGATGACTGAGCTGGATATGAGGAAGACTAGCTGATAACTAAGTTGCGACGACTAAGACAGATAGTCGCAAGGTAGCGATTGAGTTTCTCTGAAAAAGGAATCCAAAGGCTCAGCTGATGTCCAAGAAAAAGTGGTCTCAAGATCTTTGCGAAATTCCGAAGTCCGCCTCCTCATACCTGGAGAGTATGCGAGGGGAGCTCGCCATACTCGCCAATCCAAAGGGAGGGGTGAGTCTTATTTATAGCTCACCCCCCGACGACTAAACGACTCCCCGAGGGAGCTCGTACGGCTGGGCGAGTAACATGCCCAGTCGCCTACCTGGAGACTATGCGAGGTGAGCTCGCCATACTCGCCCAAGTCCTATACTGGCTTAAGTGTGCGGGCAGGGCGAGACCCCCGGACCACTGGCCGGTCTCGCCCCGCCAGGCCGCGGGCAGGGGCGAGACCCCTGGCCACTGGCCGGTCTCGCCCCGCTAGGCCGCGAGCAGGGGCTCGAGCTGCTCAAAAGCTCATAAAACTCATCTGGTCCTCCGCCTGCCGGGAGGACCCCCACTATGCGAATACGGGGTTGTACACTCTTGTCCATGGTAGCCTAGAACCACCTCATTATTTGTCATTTCTGAGTATTTCTTTGGGGTCTTGATATTGACAACTATAGCTGAGACTTTCATGGGAATGAAGAGTCCCTCTTCCACTGTAATAAATATTCCAAGGTCTGAGCCTTGCATGAACAACCTCACTCTTTCCTTCCAAATCTCAAAGTTTTCCTTCCTATAGATAAGAAGTTTCATACATCCCAGCTGCTTGTGGTTCTCAGCAGAATTCATGATGATAGACTTTTACTATTCTTGAAAATATTATTCAGACTATTTGGAATGAACATATTTTGGAGCCATCAGATTGTACGTCGGAGGACCCAGATTCAACACGAGCACCTAAAAACAGGCTGAAGATACGCAGAATTTTTTTTGGGAATTGTTATTGGTATCCCATAAATAGATATTTGTAACTCATAGATATTTGTACTCATAATTGATATTTGTACTCATACATAATAATATTAGGAAAATGATGGGGTCTCCTGAGAGGCGTTAGCGGCACCCCATGCATGGGGTGTGGATATCCGAACCTCCCCCGACGTAACCACCATCGCCGTCGCCGCAAACCGTCATCGTCGCCGCCGCGACAACAACCATCATCGTTGCCGCCGCCCCAACCGCCATCGCTGTCGTCGCAAACCGCCATCACCGACGCCGCACTGAAACCTTCGTCTCCGCGCCGAAACCTCCATCGCCGCCGCCGCGTCAACCGCCATCGCCGCCGCCGCGTCAACCGCCATCGCGATATCATGTGTCTTCGGCTTTTAACTCGTCGACTTGGGAGCGGGTTATTATTGGACCTAGCCTAATCTGTTGTTATGCTAGAACATACACATACGAACTAAAACAAACTATTTAAAGGTTGACCGACCGAGCTTTGTATTCATCGCACATGGCCATATGAGTTGCTCGTCGTGCGACTATTCTCAAAGCATTGGGCTAGTAAAAATAACTATTTTAGCACATATGAAAACTGTTTGTTTGTTTTTGTGAAAATAATCACTGCATTCTTTCCTGTCAAATGCGGGTGTTTTGTATTTCTCTGATATTAAAAAAACTATTTTCACATGTTCATCGGGAGTCAGGAACAGTCGGAGGGCTGTGACAAAATATAGGGGGCGTCGGACGTCAAAGGAAAAAAGAAGCGCTGACAAGAAGATGGGCGGAAGGCACAATGAAATAGAAGGCGCGCCGGGCGACGAGATATTATCGGACCGCCGGAGAGACTGCGAGCGAAGAGGAAAAGATTCGGCTGCGAGAGTTTAGGGTTTGAGAGAAACAAAAAAAATGAAATTTGTGTTGGGTACAAATATCAGATAGATTTTGAAAAAAAATGCTAAATTTTATATTATTCTGAATATGAATATACATTTATGAGATATAAATAAGATTTTCCTTTTGTTTTCCCAGAAGAACGTGCCAACCATTGCCAACTTGAATAAATCACAATAACAAACAAATAATCACGGCCCTTGATTTCATGGACAAATATGCCGTCCTCCACTCCTCCCCCTTCCGATAATTTCATCGGACAGACGGTCTCGTCGTCCCCGCAGTTCCCCGAGTTTGTTGCCCACTTTACGCCGTGATCGTCGAAGTTCCTAATTTTCGAGGCTTCCACTTCGAGCTTCTTAAGCTTCTCTTCCCCTCGGGAGATTCGCCGGAACCCTCCTCCCGCCATGGATCCAAACCCCAAGCGCTTCCCCATACTCTCCTTTGTCATGTCCCGTCTCCATTCCGCCGCCCACAAATCAGCCACCGAAAACGACATTGAGGCCCCCATGTAAGATTACCTATGTGATCCAACTCGTAGGAGTCCGGTAGGGTGATTAGTATATAGACGTGACTCTCTAGGTCCAAGTGTGACAAGTAGTTTAAGTTAGATCGGAGTTTCTAGTCACGATCCTCTTGATGGGAGGAGGTACGGCTGCGATCGTTCAGAGTTTTGCTTAAAGCCATGGTTATGAGGTATATAAGAAAAAAACCTAAGCCACCATTGTTTTTCATCCGGCTCATTTCTTTCCCCAAAACATCCAGAAGCCCGAGCCGCTCGCAGTCGCCATTCGCGTCTTAGGTTTTCCCCGATTCCGTATTTCCGTCGTCCCGCGTCGCCATCCCGCCGGAGCTACACGCCAGCCTTCGTCTCCGGCAAAGCAGTCGTCCGCCGTCGAGGCGCTCCACCGCATCGCCTTCCATCGACGGTTTAAACTTTCCAGATCCCGTCGCCATTCCCGATTCGGCCGGAGCTCGGCATCGTCGGCCTCTAGCAAGGCCACTACCGCCGGCCCTCTAGCAAGGACACCACCACCGTGCAGCAGGAAACTGCTGCCATCTTCCAGCAAGGCGGCGTCATCGGCTTCCAGATCCCGTCGGTTTCCAGCAAGTCTGCTCCCAGATTTTGCCCTAATGGCAGGAGGTATAAACCATTATACTCGATCTCTGTTTTTCCGCTGCGCCCTAGGCTTTGCCCTAGATCTAGTTATATGCGTTCTAACACCCCAATCCAGCATCGGCGTCACCAGTTGAGATGGAGCTGGTGGAACGTATGCCCCATCTCGTCCACCACGATCTGCTAGCCTCAATGTCGACCGCCATCTCCGACGTGGCCCAGACCCGATCCGTGCTTCAATCTCTTGGCGAGCGCCCCGATCACGAGGCCCTCGACGCCGCCCGATCACACATCGCAGAAATTGATGCCACTCTCACCCGTCAGCTCGACGACATCGACGGCGCCCCACACAGCAGCTATGTGGAGAGGGAGCGGGAGTGCCGAGTGAAGGCGGACGCCGACAAGTTGCCCTATAATACCGTGCTCAAGCTCAACGAGATGCATGAGGCTTATGAGAGCTTGCTGAAGGAGGCCGAAGAGAGGCTTGAGATGAGATACAATTCGACTTCCTCTGGCTATGATCTAGCAAAGCAGGAAGAGAAGGAGGACGGCGGAGATCAATTAAACGAGGAGGTTATTGCGATCTTGCAGGAGGCCTCCGTTGATTGTGTGGAGAGGGTGAAAATCTCAGGACAACAGCTCAGGTTTCTTCCGGAGGCCTTTGGAAGGATACGGGGATTGGTATCTCTAGACATCGCTAACAACCAGTTAGAGGTATGCCGAATTCAATGTTGTTTTAGTTAACTTTCTATTGAAATATTTTCTAAGTTGTTTATATATGCTGCTCGATCAACTGTTTGCTTTCTGAGAGAAATTTCAAAAGTTTCTCCGGAATATTTAAATAAATTCTGAAAGATATTCAACAAAAAAAATATTATGTTTGTGTGGTGGAATATATTTAATTGCTCAAATGCTGACTTTTAATCTATGCATTTACTGCTTTGAACTTTGAATGGTGAATTTTTTTGGTAACCAGCCTTGATTTTATTGCTGATAGTATTAAACATGGGAAATCATGAATTAATATAATATCCTCACTATCATGATCTTTAGTTTTCTGTTTTGCTCTGTTTTTTGCTGCAAGCAGACACTTTATTTCTGCAGGTAAAGCTGCGAAAGAAGTTGTTAGGTTGGTTTTGGGATGAAGCACTCTCATAGTAGAAATCAAGTTGAGTGCCCCTTATGATGTGAGCTGAGCATATACTCTATGGAAATCAATGTCGTCCCCAACGAGTAAAATCTATGAGAATTGAATAGAGCATAATTGTTATGTACTTCTAATTGAGATCTCATGTAAGGGAGGATAAGAATGAAGTCTTGGAAAGGATTGGAGTTCCCCTTTCTTGACTCGGGCAAATCTATGTTTTGATGGAGGAGCGGATGAAGAGGCCGGAGGGTTGGAAGGGCCCGTGGTGGTCGTGGGCATGGGAGGTGCGACTGTAGGATGATTGGTTGCTGTCCCAGAGCCCTAATCAGGTTTTAAGTGAAGAATATACAAAGAGAGGAAAGAAGGAGTGAGAGGAATAAAGAGAATTAGCGATAGAGTTATTTAGATAATACTTGCTTGCTTTTTTCAAATCCCTCTCATCCCTTAAGTCTCTTGCCACAAAATCTAAAATTCCCCTCACAAGTCTTAAACTATTGCGAGTAGAGATGCGATAGTCCGTTACACATAATATATGAAACAAATAAAATATGAAATAAAGATGCACCTTCTCATTCTTCGCGCCGAAGGGTTGCCTCGACGCACTGGTTGAGGTGTTGCCGTGTGACCTTGAGGTCACGGGTTCGAGTCCTGAAAGCAACCTCTTGCAAAAAATGCACGGTAAGGTTTGCCTACATTTCACCCTTGTGGTGGGACCCTTCTGTGCAGTGGACTGCCCTTTTATCCACATTCTTCGTGCCCTCCCACGTCACTGGTATGTAGTGTCTCAACGTCGACCCCTAACAGCAGTGCCTCAACTTCGACTTGTAGCACGTATAGCATGCAAACACCAAATAATACACCACATAAAAATAATTACAAACACAAACTTTTAACATGAAATTTTTAATTTGAGTAAGAAGTCATTGGACTTTGAAGTCTAACACTGGAAATCCCCTACTAATAAAATAGAGAAATTGTGATCACCTTTATAAAAGCTTTTCTCACCAATCCAACACTGACCACAAAGCTTTACAATGAATGGAAATAACAACGGAGAAAATACAATAGCCGTCGAAATCCTATCTACCCTCCTCTTGGCTTGCTTGAATTATGCTACACCTTGTACACTACCTATGCAACCTGCTTCCCACTGAACATGTTCTCCCATGCTTCCCACTGATCATGTTCTCCCATGCTTCCCACTCAACAATTTCTCCCATGCTGCCCACTGATCATGTTGTCCAGTGCTGCCCACTGATCATGTTGTCCAGTGCTGCCTACTGAGCATGTCGTCCCATGCTGTCAGGGGCGGATCCAGGATTCGAATTAAGGGGGGGCCGGGGGGGGCCCAAAAAAATATGAATCAAAATATAATAAACAACATAAACAATATTCGGCCACTAAATCACACAAAATTTACTTGGCTCAATCAGCATGAAAAATCTCGCAACATCAACGACATAAATTTTTTTCTACTAATTCCTCGCTCGGCTGCAAAAGCATAAAAAAACAGCTCGGCACAACATAAACATAAAAAAGAAAATGGAATGAAGAGTAAAAGCTTCAAGCACTGGACAAATGCCGGGAACACAGCAGAAACAAAAAAAAACAGCTCTAAAAAACTACTCTAAAAATGCTCTAAAACTGTAGAAGCATAAAAAAACAGCTCTAAAATTGCAAAAATATCAAAAACTACTCTAAAAAAATACCCAAGATGAGATGATGGCTGCAGATGAAAAGTGTTATAAACCTTGCTGTATGTTATAGGTGCTTGTTGAATTCTGCGGTACAGAACAGCAGCACAAGCTGCACAACTAAACTCAAATAAATGAATGTTCTAGCAGCAAACTCCATGGATAGAAGCAAACTCCATGGATAACTGCAGTGTAAAAAACTGAACAAAACAACAAAAAACTGAACGAAACACTGAACAAAACAGAAGAAAAAGTAGAAAAAATGTACAACAGCAGATCTAACCAAAAGTACCCTAAAAAAAGCTTTAAAGAAGAGGAGTATTTACCTCGAAGGAGAATCGTGAGCAGCGAGCAGGGAGTAGGATGAGGAGAGCAGCGAGCAAGAGACTGCAAGGATTGCAGTCACAAAAACTTTAAAGAAGAAGAGAATGCATCAAAAAATTCAAAGCTTAAGAAATCTAAAGCAAACCTGAAGGATTGCTTTGAAGATCAAACACCGAGGAGCTCTGTTAATGACGGAAGGCGTGGCTAGACTAACGATGGAGGGGGAGTGTTGAGGCACCATCAAAGAGGAGGAGACGTGCTTTCGGCGGGGGATGACAGTCGAGGTATTGAGGAGACATGTGATGGGAGGCAGCAGACTTGAGAAGAAAGGGTGAAATTTCTGGCGGGAGATTTGCTGGCGGTAGGAGCTGATGGGAGGAGGTGACAGATCAGAAAAGGTCGACTTGGCTCTTTCCTCATTGTTGGCGAGAGGAGACAAAAGTCAAGTGGCTAAAAATGAGAGAAATACCAAAAGGCCACAAAAAAAGCATCAAAAAGGTATGTTTTTGAGGGTATTTTAGACCTGAAAATGTTACACCTTGAACACTTTTGCCTTTGCTTATATAATAAAAATATAAATAATACATAATATATAAACATAAACTTCAAAATTCAAGGGGAGACATGTGATCATTTACTCTTTTGGGTTGTTCTTGTAAGTTTGTTGCGATGCGCACATGTGATGTGTTGTTCCACTCTATTATAGAAAACCCAACAGTGGGTGCCACTTCATTGCTCTTCAACGAACATCATCATTTAGCCTGCGATAGATCTTCCGAGGTTAACATCTCTGATATATAAGTATCAGTATATCAAATCAAATTTGTTTTGTCACTTCTAAAAGAAAGACTTTAATCGGAAACACCTTGAATATCTTTAAGCACCAAGTTGACTAAATTCCAATGCTATCTCCTTGGGTAAAAGTGATCCGACCACATAAACTGCACATGGCATCGTGAAAACAATGACATATACGAGATTGCTCACAGTTGAAGCATACAATACCTTTTCAAATGTACTTTTTCCTTGTCGATGACATCGTTAAAGTACTAAACTTGAAGGGAGTTGCAAACGATATTTTCGCTTTCTTTAAACTGTCCATCTTGAACCTTTGACACATTACTAATGTATTTTCATGAGATAATAACAACAATTTGACTATCTCTCTTTGTTGATATGCATTACAAGAATACTCCATGCTGCTCCTAATTCTTACATGGAGAAATTTGTTTCCAAATGAGTCTTCAACCTTGTTAGTTGTTATTCTAGTGGCATTTTGATCCATCATAAACATATCATTCACGTAGAGATTTAGAGCAGAATGGTCACAAAATGCTCTTTTCTAGCTAAAGATACCTAAGGCCGAAATTCAACGATTAGTTTTTGATCAATTTGATCGCATGAAAACTCATCTTGATCACCTAAGGACTGCATTAAGATGAATTCATAGGGGAAATTCTAGAGATTTAGATCAAGCCACCAATGCGTCTAGTAGTGCTTTCACTGGCATGAGAGTCCAAACACCAAATGATTTTGGAATTGTGTCCGATCATGACCATATGTTACAAGTGTAGGGCAACCTATTATGACTGGTGATTTTGGTCATGAGCGTGGGAACGAGTGACCCATTGACACTGTGATGGTATATCCACCTTCTGCAACTCATTTATACTTAGTTTCCCCTTTGTCTATAGAGCTAGTCCTTGACATTATACCTAGTATCCCATTATAGAGCATGGACTTTTCCCACTCTTCCTCTATCATTGTCCTGAGCCACATTGCGACTGAGAGCTTACTGTTGACCTCATAGTGACTGCCTCACCCACTTATGAGGACACTGCCTCTATTGGCGATACTCATAGGGAGGATCATCCCACTATTATTGACTTTAATGTTGAACCTTTTGATGACTTTCCTGATGAGCCACTACTCCCTTGGGAGGGTCAAGGGTCTAGCGTTGACTTTGTTGTGGGTGTTCCATTTATTTCCATAGACACTTTTGTTTGTGATGATAAACTTTTGAAGGATCACCTTGTCATTATTGACCCTCTTGGGAAATCCTTCGTTGAGTCCCCGAGAGACCCATTTGACGAGCCTCCATTCCCATTGAGCACTCATCTTAGTATGCATGGATTGTGCCTTCGCACTAGTGAGTTTCACGTCCGAGATGACTTTTCTTATATACCTCATGGAGAGCCACCTGACAGACCTTATGCCCTTATCATTTGAGAGTCACCCGACACACCCTTGCATTGCATTCTTTAGTCACCATCCGCGCTAGTCCTTTGGGTGATTTCATCATTCCCGATGAATTTTTCAATCTACCAATGGGTGAGCCTCCTGATGGCTCACAATCCTTGGGATGTATTTTGCACCCCATAGTTCTGCAGCTCATTATCAGTGTATCACAGAGCCATTTAGGCATTTGTCGCCCACTAGATGTGTACAACCCCATATTCGCTGGGTGGAACCTAGATTCTCAAAAGACCCGGGTTGGGTCAGCCTTGGGCTAGCTTTAGCCTAGAGGTCGGGTCAACCAGCAGATGGGCGAGAGGGTTCCCGCCCATGGTAGGCGAGAGGGTTCCCTCCCATGGTATGCGAGAAGTCTTGCGCCCGGGTAGACATGATCTCCTCAAGATTGGTATGGGGCAGGCAAAAAACTTACATAGTGGCGGAAGGGCTTCTGCCCAATGCGGTCCAAGGGCAAAATTACCAAATTGCCCTTGGGCAAAATTGCCAAACTGCCCTCGGGTAAAATTACCAGAGTACCCTCGAGTCTGCAGCTAACCTTTTTGCACAGCGAAATTATGTTGTTGGCAGCACAGATACTGAAAATCTATAAATATAACCCACATGATATCTCAAAAGGCAAGTTTTTCATATTTTCCTAAGTCCCTCTAGTGCTTTCTGAGGTACTCCTAACCTAGCAACTGGTTTTGGAGGGGAAGCGCTCAGAGATCTTCCGGATTAGTGGAGGGACCTCCCAACTGAGGCTTAGGGTCAGTTCCAGGTTCTTAGTCACTAGTCAGGGGTCAAGGTTTGGGTGAAGTAGGTGTTAGGTACACTGTACCCAAGGTCCGAACTCTCGTTGAGGCCAGTTTTTGGCTTCAACATATCTGGTGCGGTGAGCGTGTACCGTGGCTGATACAGGAAAAACTCAAGTCAAGTCTCATGACTGGGGGTGAAGGCGAAGGAGCTGGCTCAGGAGGTTTTCCCTCTCAAGTAAGTGGGGTGACGTTGAGAATGTTGGAGGACTTCAGGCGGGAAGTCCTGCAGACCATCCACTTGACCTTCTCGGCAAGAAGCGATTGCGCAACACCTCAGGTCCCAGTGGTTGACGCTTCGTCGCTGTGTGGGAACACTCCCGGGCAGCGCCCTGGGAAGGAGGTTCCGGCGGAGGTTGCCGAGAGGGATGTCGCCGGGCGGGAACTGTTCCCGGGGCAGGCCAGTGCAGATGGGCCAGCGAACTAAGATTGCGGGACGAGCCCTCTCGGCAGGCTGGGGGCGGGAGCCATTTTAGTGAGCTTATCATCTCGGCTCCGGTTCCGGAGGGGTTCCGGGAGCCAGACATGTCCTGCTATACAGGCCGGGACGACTCAGTGCAGCATGTGCAGTGGTTCGAGGATGCCGTTTCCATAAGGCAAATGTCGGATGCTTTCAATTGTAGGCTCTTCGCCATCACTCTGAAGGAGAAGGCCAGAGACTGGTTCCACCAGTTGCCTGCGAGTTCAATCTACTGTTTTGAGGATCTGCGACGCGGGTTCTTGCTGAGGTTCTCAACATCCAAGAAGAGGAAGAAGGGAACAGAATGACTGTTTGCCATCAAGCAAAAGCCGGAGGATACGCTGAGACGCTATGTTGATAGGTTCCAAGAGGAGATTTTGCGGGTTCAGGAGATGTCGGGGTACACCGTGATGCTTACCTTCACCCCGGGGTTAAGGTCAAGCTTCTTTAGCATGGAGTTGAAGAGAGTTCCCCTCTCTCTTTCAAAGAGCTGATGGAGAGGGCGACAAAGGAGATCGAGATCGAGGCGGCCAATCCGGCGTTTGCCAAGAATCTAGACAAGTTGGCGGAGGATGATGTGAAAGAATTAGGAGCAGGAAGGCAGAGTGAGCAGAGAGAGGAGAGAAAAAGGGAGGAACCCCGAGGACAGGGGCAGCACCAAGGCTGGGGGCAGCGCGAGCCGAACAACAGGTTGGGCTGGAGGCCTCAGGATGGTCACCTCCAGGGGCAGGGTGGTGGTCTCCAAGGAAGGGACAACTTCCGCGAGCAAAGGAGATTCAATCAGCCGGCCTGGAGGCAAGGACAGAGGGCCCCCATCCCGCCTCAGCAGGAAGCTATGAAGATCGTGAGAGGAAGAGAAGGAAGGAGAGAAGCTCGAGGAGGAGCGAGGAGAAGAGAAGACAGGGTGGTGTTGCCCTTTTGTGACTTCCATCAGGAGGAGGGTCATGCAACGACCACCTGTCCAGAGTTCTTGGAGATGAGAGCGGACAGGGGGCAAGTCCACCAGCAGCCGTCCATGAGGATTGAGGAAGTTCTGTAAGGAGGAGGAGAGGATGGATGTGAGGACCAGGTGGATGTGGGAGCCCGAGGAGGGATCAGGGTGATCCATTGGAGAATGGGGATCGAAGCCACCCGTAAGGGGAGCTTCCAAATCATGTACCGAAGGAGCGTCGCCTCGACCTCCCTGACTCCCCCCAGGAAGAAAAAATCACTTTCTCAGCAAAGGACATGCCGGACTACGAAGACCCGTTCTGTGACGCCTTGGTGATCCAGACGGCAGTAGAAAATTTCACGGTCTCCAGGATCCTGGTAGATAATGGGAGCTCCGTAAATGTGATCTTCAAGAAAGCTTTCGATGAAATGAATGTGGAAACCCGGAGGATTCTAGCCTCGGATGGGCCGTTGTTTGGATTCTCGGGAGAGAGGAATGAAGTCGAAGGAGGGGTGAGACTGCATGTGACGTTGGGGGGGGGGGTGTCGAGGAACTGTCTGTTCGTCATCGCTGACTCTCCGAGCAGCTATAACGCAATCTTTGGGCGCCCTCTCATCAGCACCATTCGTTGCATCCCCTGCTCGTTTCACCAGTGTCTCAAGTTCAGTAGCGGAGGAGTGCAGGTCCGGATCAGGGGGGATCCGAAGGTGGCAAGACTGTGCTATGTGACTGCCGTCAATACCATTTCTTGGATGGTCGAGGCGGAGGAGCTAGAGAGGGAGATGACGATAGTGACGCAAGAGGAAGTTGGAGAGGAAGGGGAAGCGAGCAATATCCAACAAGCAATACCTTTGTGTTTATTGTTTGTGAATGATATCGTTTTGGTTGATGAGACGCGCGAGGGTGTAAACACAAAACTTAAATCTTTGCGAGACACTTTAGAAAAAAAGGTTTTAGGTTGAGCAGAGCAAAGACAGAGTATATGGAGCTTAAATTTAGCAGTGCAAGACGGGCGGATGACTTTGTTATTAAGTTGGGTGATCAAGATATTTCTCGTAGTGAGTGTTTTAAATATCTTGGATCGATAGTTCAAAAAGATGGAGGTATTGATAAAGATGTGACACAGAATCCAAGCGGGTTGGTTGAAGTGGAGAGGCGCGTCAGGGATCTTATGTGATTGTAAGTACCATTAAAACATAAGGGCAAGTTTTTCCATACTGCAATTAGACCAGCGATGCTCTAGGGTTCTGAGTGTTGGGCAGTGAATTGTGTACATGAGCAAAACATGGTAGTTGCGGAGATGAGAATGCTTCGGTGGATGTGTGGACACACGAGACAGGAAAAAATTAGGAATGAATGTATCAGGGATAAGACGAGAGTAGCACCATTTGCAGAGAAGATGCGAGAAGCTCGACTAAGATGGTTTGGACACGTACAAAGGAGACCATTAGAGACACCTGTTAGGCGTTGCGAGAGTCTAGTCACTAGGCATGTTAAACGAGGGTGGAGTAGACCAATAAAGACTTGGAATGAAACTATAAGCAAAGACACGATGTACTTAGGCATTAGTGAGATTATGACAATGTACTTAGGCATTAGTGAGATTATGACAATGTACTTAGGCATTAGTGAGATTATGACAATGTACTTAGGCATTAGTGAGATTATGACAATGTACTTAGGCATTAGTGAGATTATGACAATGTACTTAGGCATTAGTGAGATTATGACAATGTACTTAGGCATTAGTGAG
Source organism: Platanthera guangdongensis (assembly GCA_039583875.1). Lineage (NCBI taxonomy): Eukaryota > Viridiplantae > Streptophyta > Magnoliopsida > Asparagales > Orchidaceae > Platanthera > Platanthera guangdongensis. The sequence goes on along the minus strand of CM077161.1, from coordinate 179,901,505 downwards.
ATTATGACAATGTACTTAGGCATTAGTGAGATTATGACAAAAGATAGGGCACAATGACGACAAAGGATCCATATAGCCGACCCCACTATTGTGGGCATAAAGGCTCCAGTGTTGTTGTTTTACGCATTATTTATTGAGATCGGACACCATACACTGACAGTCAATCATTGCTTTCTAGATGTGATCACCCTAGATTAGTTTTGTTATAAATAAAGTGGTAGAAGGCAGCCGTCAGGCCATTGTGAAATTTGGACGCTTTTTTCCTTGGAATTCCAGCACTCTCCCATGGTGCGGAGTCCACAGAATCCTACGATGATGACTTCTTCGGTTTTATCCTCGTGTATTTGTTCTCTTGGCAGCAGCAACGCCTCCCCTTTCCCTAAATCCATCAGTTGATCCCTCCCTGTGCTGCAATTGCCTCCCAAACACCCTCCAGAAGCTTACCGCTCACTCTCCAGCTCCTCCCTACAGCTGCTGTCATCCTAACACCTCCATCCCCCTGCCGCTCTCTCTCCATCTCCTTCATGTACTCGCCCGCCTCCCAAACACCCCACCCTCACCCCATCTCCTACATCACTAACCTTCCCTACAATCGCCTGATGCTCCAAAGCCCCTCCAGGTTCCTGCCGCCCCCTCTCCGCCCCTCCTCCTCACTGTCCAGCGTTTCCAGCCTCTGGACAGCCATCGCCAGCCCTCCTACACCCCTCCATCACCCTCCATCCTCCTCACAGCCCCTCAACCTCCACCCTACAACCGCCCTACCCTCCAACCCTCCACAAAACAACCCTACGCAGCATCAACATCCCTATACCGTTCACATACAGCCTAGGAAAACCACCATTACCCTTCCGAATCGCCACCGACTCTCATACGTCCACCAAATCTCATCATCCTCAGCATCTGCTACCATCTCATTTGTGAGTATTTATCGTTTTGTGTTTTTGGTACTCTTTATTGTATGGATTGAGGACATTATATGATTTGGATTGCTAGTTTATTAGTGTGCATGTTTCATGGTTGTTTACGAATATAATTTTTAAACATTAAAAAAAATTATAATAAGCCCGCCGCCGGGGGCGGGTCAGGTATTGTCTCGCGGGGCACGGGGGGCCCCGTGCACCGTCACTCGTATAATTATATTTGAAAATAAGATATGAAGCTTTTAGAAGAACCTATGATTGTCAAATTATACTTGAAAATAAGATATGAAGCTTTTAGAAGAACCTATGATTGTCAAATACACCGTACTCCACCCATTATGTTGGTGAGGGAGTGACAACCAAGAGAGCAGTTGGTAACTCATTGTGAGCAAATGAAATTATTAATGTTGACTCTTTGACAATTTGTTTTAAGTCAACTCAGAGAACATTGGTCGCTTCACTGAAGGATAGAGAAAGTGATAGAGAAAGAGAGAGAGCTACCACGATCTCATAACTTGAGACAAAGGAATATATTTCAATTCATGCGTCATTCATTCATGACCTTGAGAGTTTTCAAACAAGTCTAAACACTTGAAGTTAATATGAAATACCCAAAATTGTGAAAAAATTTAAAGACTCTTAACGTCTCTAAATAAGACAAATGCGTTGACTCGTAATACAATTTTATAATAAACGAACATATAATTAAGATAGTGTGGGTCCATAACATCTCACCGCTCCTTCACTTTGAGATTGCCCTTAAGCTCATAGTAGGGTATAAAAACTTGCGACGTGGTTTATCCACTACCTTGATTTCACGCTAGAATAGCTCCTTGTAGAGTGTCGTCGAGGCTTAGACATCGTCGGGAGGGGAGCCAGTAGAACGAGAGAATTAAATTAGTCGGATGACCTGAACCGGGCAAAGCATTTATATATATATGTTACAAACACACGTGACATATCACGTGAACACTTAAATGAGAAAGAACTAAAACGTAAAATAACTTAAAATTAAACTGCATCTAACGCGTATATTCAACTCTCCCCCTCAAGTTGAGAATATATGTCGATCATTCTCAATTTGTTAGAATTGTTCATGAAGTTATCACTGCATAACCCCTTGGTGAAGATATCGAGTAGCTGATCATATGAGTTCACAAACAGAGTACAGATATTCCCCTTGTTTATGTGATTTTTGATGAAGTCTCTGTCAAATTCAACATGTTTTGTCCTGTCATGCTGAACCGGTGTGCAATACTGATGACAGCCTTGTTGTCACAGACTCACAGTAGATAGTAACTAGCTTGTTCACGTGGAGACCCATATCTTGAAAAATTGTCTTCAACCACAATCCCTTGCAAACTCTTTGCGTCATAGCCCTATATTCTGCTTCAGCACTTGAGCGAGCAACAACATTCTGCTTCTTGCTCTTCCATGATACAAGGTTGTCGCCCACGATCGAGCAATATCCGGTAGTGGACTTTCTATCATCTCGAACCATATGCCCCGTTGCTCGAACATTCTCCCGTAACCGCTTCCATCGTCGCTGAAATTGGGAAGGAGATCGAAGGTTCTTCGCTGCCGTAACCGCTCCCGTCCGCCGGTAATCAAATCGGGAGAATGATAGAAGCTTCCCCCGGTCGTTCCTGTGCGAATCTACAGCCGCCGCCGCTGTTTCGATCGAGAGATAGGAAACGTCCACCGCCGTCGTTGTTCTCCTGTCGCCGCTCACGAATTTTCTCTGTCTCTGTGATTTCTTGCGTCGCTGCAGTCGGGAAGGAAAACATTTTCGGGCGTGGTTTTGTTTTCCCATGGAAAGGGTGGCCGCCGCCGCTGCGTAGTCGAAAATCAAAAGGAGATATTACGGGTTTTTTTTTCTTTCGTTGCCATTTTCTCTACTGCGTTGTACTCCGGATCGGAAAGCGACGCGAGTGCAATAGTTCTGAAAGGAAATACACAGATCTCAAAGGAAATATTGATCGTGGTAGTAGGTTTGTTTTCTACCGCTGCATGACGAGATCTGCAACGTTCTGTGTTCCTCATGACTGCTGGATTGCTATGAATCAGTTCTAACGAAGCCGAGTTTTTTTGCTTTTCACGAGATCCAGTCACCTATGTTATGATCTGATGTGGTGTATTTAGATCCAGTTGCTAATCATCCAGAACTATGGAGATTTCTTACAATCCTTCAAGGCAAAGAGGTGTGCTTTTGTGGAGTTCCGTCTCTTGCTGAGTTTCAGAGAAAAGAAACTCTAAAATTTGTAGAGTTTTTGTTATTCAAGTATTTGCCGACCGTATTCGGCCGAAGAGGTGTGCATAATTTTGGTAAGACAAGATGATGTAGGGGAACAACTTCTCATCTCCGGTTCCAATGATCAAGTTGGAGAAGTTCACGACTACAGAATTCAATGACTGGAAGCTGAATACCCAATTTGGAATGAAGTATCTGAATGTGTTCTACACAGTTCAGTCGGATCGTGCTGACGTTATGGGGACTGACGATGAGGCACAGTGGGTCGCTGACGAGGACTTCTGCCGCGACTACTTGTTGAACTGCTTGTCCTCCAGCCTGGCGAAGACGTACATCAAAATGAAGACCGCCAAGGAAATCTGGGAAGCACTGGAGGAGCACTTCAGGCAAGAGGAGGATCTGTACAAGGCGCACCTGGTGGACAAATTTCACTCCTTCATGTTCGACGAGGAGAAGACGATTCTCCCTCAGGTATCGGATTTTAAGGCATTAGTAGATTCTTTACATAATAAGAATATTTCCCTGCCAGACAGCTTTGTTGCTGACACGATCATCTATAAGCTGCCTTCTACGTGGTACAACTTTAAAACTGAAATGTACCGCAAGAAGATGTATGTCGGTCTTAATGACCTCAAACGATTTACTCGCATTGAGGATGAAAATAGGACTCGACACATTTTAGAAACTGTTAGAAAGCAGAAGGTTGCAGCTAACATGGTTCTTAGTTCTAAACGCGTGCCGAACCCTAAGAGGACCAGACCCTCCCATGGTAGCTCCAAAGTTGCAGGCCCTAACAAACGCAATAAAAAAATCAAGGGCAAGTGTTTTAACTGCAACAAGTGGGGACACAGCGCATCTGATTGCAGGCTCCCTAAAAGGGAAAGAACCAAAGCACCACATGATGACAACCAAACCAATATGGTTAGCCAAGCTGAGCCTTCCGACTTTGTTGCAATGGTCGGAAATGCTAAGGCCAGCACAGAGTGGTACTTGGATTCGGGGGCGACATGCCACGTTTGCAACAATTCTGCTCTTATGACAGGGCTCACTACTGTGAAAGAGTCTGTGACGGTGGCCAATGACGACACAGTTAACGTACTGAAGGTGAGGAACGTAACCTTGTTGCTATCCTCAGGTAAGTCTTTAATTTTAAAAAACGTCAAATTTATTCCTTCATTAGCTGCTAACTTAGTGTCTATTAGTGTATTATGTGATGCTGATATGTCATTTATCTTTGTAGCGGTAGAGTAACACTGTCAGTTAACTCACACTATTTTGGATGTGCATATGTCCAAAATAGGATGTACCGACTAAGTCTAGCAAACAAATTAGTTCAACAAGTTCAAACAAACTTAGTTAGCCCTAAGACTCTACATGAGAGACTAGGACACGTGAACTATAGGAAAATATTCCAAATAGCTAGAACTCACCAGATCACATTAGACACTAAGTCACGGCCAGAGAAATGTGACGTGTGTGGTCAGACTAAGATCACTATGAGATCTTTTAGTGCGGTTACTAGGAGCACAACACCCATAGAGCTTATACATTTTGATATATGTGACATTAAAAGTTTTGTCACCAGAGGAGGAAGGAAGTATATGATTACATTTATAGATGACTGTTCTATGTTCTGTCACATCTATCTTCTTAAAACTAAAGATAAAATGTTTGAAAAGTTTTGTCTTTTCAAAACAGGATAGAAAACCAACTAGACATGAGAATAAAGAGGTTTAGAAGTGATAGAGGAGCAGAATACATGTCCAGTGAGTTACAGGGTTTCCTTGCCTCTTAAGGGATCATAACAGAAACCACTGTTACTTACTCACCCCAATCGAATGGTATAACCGAGCGAAAAAGTAGAACTTTAACAGAGATGTTGAATTATATGTTGCTCACTGCTGGCATGCCTACTCCCTATTGGGTATAAGCAGTTTTAACTGCAAACAACATTCTGAACAAAGTCCCTCATGCTAAGTTAGACGTCACACCCTACGAGCTTTGGTTTAAGAGACCCCGACATTAACTAAACTTAAGACCTGAGGCTGCATAGCCTATGTCAGGGTCTCTGACCCTAGACGGTGTAAACTTGGACCTAGGAGCAATACGTGTGTCTACTTAGGTTATGCTGAAGATAGTGCTGCAGATAGATTCTTAGACCTGTATAATAATATAATTATTGAATCTAGGGATGCTGTGTTATTTGAGGATAAGTTTCTTAAGGATAAGAACCTGACAATCCCAGGTATGCAAGCAACTATTACTGAAGAAGAATCTGAATCAGTACCGAACACCTCCTATTCTGTCCCGGTAGACAATAATGTCCTAGAGTCTAAACGGATTTCGGTGAGAGAGCGAACTCCCAGAACCTTTGGTAGTGATTTTGTCACTTACCACGTTGAGGCAGATCCATCCACCTATAAGGATGCGATGAGATCAAGGGATTTTCTGCTCTGGAAAGAGGCCATTGATGAAAAGATGAACTCTTTGTTTCAGAACAACACCTGAACGTTGGTTGATAAGCCAAAAAAGGCTAAAACTATATGGTGTAAGTGAGTTCTGAAAAAGAAGCTCAACCCTGATGGTAGCGTAGCTAAGTATAAAGCACGTCTGGTGGCTAAAGGTTTCACACAAGTTAGTGAGGTAAATTACTTTGATGTATATTCACCAGTGTGTCACTTAGCAACCATTAGAATACTACTTGCTATTGCGTCTATTGAGAACTTTATTGTTCATCAAATGGATGTTAAGACTGCGTTTTTGAATAGAGATCTGACCGAAGAAATATACATGAGCCAACATGAAGGTTTCATAGTACACGACCACGAAAGTAAGGTCTGTAAGTTGATCAAGTCCCTATACGGACTTAAACAAGCACCAAAATTGTGGCATGAGAAGTTTGAATATAGTGTAAGGAACATGAGATTCATGTCGAGTCTCTCAGACAAATGTCTTTACATACGTCATAGATCGAAAAAAGTCGCTATAATATGCTTATATATTGATGATATGCTGATTCTTGGTTCTGATCATTACGTAGTGGATGACGTTAAGTCAGAACTAATGAAGGAGTTTAACATTAAAGACCGAGGTGTAGCTGAGACTATACTAGACATGCAAGTGATCTTTGGGAAAAATGACATTCCCTAAGTCAAAGCCACTATATAAAGTTCATGTTGGATACGTGTGGATACAGTGAACGTAGAGCAGTGGAGACACCTTACGATTACAATAATTGCTTGAAGCTCAATGATGGAGCTGCGGTTAGACTGTTAAATTATGCTAAACTGATTGGTAGTCTCATGTATGCTATGGTATGCACAAGACCTGACATAGCCTTTACGGTCGTCATGTTTAATAGATTCACTAGTAATCCTAGACAAGAACATTGAGATGCCCTCGATAGACTGATGCGATACCTAAAGCACACTCAAAAGTATGCTTTATGTTACCATGGTCAGCCTCCAGTTTTGGAAGGATATTCTGATGCATTATGATGCTCAGAATTTAACGACAGCAAGTCTACTTGTGGATTTATATTCACACTAGGAGGAGCAGCTATAGCCTGGAAGTCCAAGAGGCAATCATGTATTGCACTGTCTAATATGGAATCCGAACTCTACGCTCTAGCTTCAGCGGGAGAAGAAGCAGAGTGGCTACGAGAGTCGGTGATGGACATTCCACTATCAAGCCTGAAGTTGAGTTCTGTTGCAGTTTACTGCGACAATCAGCTACTAAAACGATTGCTACGAACACTTTGTTCAATAGCAAAAGAAGGCAACTATGGATGAAACAAGCCTGGTTGACCTCCCTTACGAGTCAAGGGATTGCGAAACTCGTTGATGTGAGGTCAAAAGATAATGTTGTAGACGCTTTGACAAAGAGCTTAAATAGAGTTCTCACAATTAAAACATCGGGGGAAATGAGATTAAAGTTCATATAGATATGAAACTTCCTCCTATGTTTATGTTTTGATTGCAAGAACCTATAGTCGCAACATTCAAACGTCTAATAACAGACTGAAAATTCCAAATAATTTCTTGATGAAAGCCCTAGATGGTTAGATACTAGTCATTTCACACCTGATGACTTAACATTTTTCTCGTTGTAACCTTATTTGAAAATTATTCAACTGTGAATAGAAAGTCGTTGTATGAGTTAATCTAACATTAGTGATAATAACACATTATTTCACATTTGATAATGTTGCAAATGACGGTGTGCCAAATCATATGATGAGGTACATAGTGATCACTAATACGTAAGATAACAACGTTCGATTTATTAAAATCAAAACTTGACTGGTTCTAGCTAGACTGGATAGAGATGCTGACAGTGTTACTTCACTACTGCTACAAGTGCTAAGCTCATTTAGGTAGAGCTAGTTTACTTTGATACGTCACTGCATATGTTTATGAATTCATAGAGTCTGACTCATGAAATTCCTTGCAGGCACTGGTGAAGATGGATGAGAGAAAGTGGATTTTGACATAGATGATGATGATCTACTCTCTGAGTAGAATTATTACACGTTTATCTGTAGTCATTTTTTGTTTTCCAGACTTATTTGTTATGGAGTAGTATATTTATATTTTTTGGGATGTTTTATGTTATTGTTTAAAGCTTATGTTTATGTTTTATGTTAAACTGTGCTAACTCTTATGGAAATATGTAAAGTCAAACTTATTTTTGATATTCTCCACTTTCTGCACTCCGAATCGTACACTTTATTTGTCACAAATATAAGAGGAGATTGTTAGTGTATATTTTGACGAATAACGAGTTCGGAGGCTTAACAGGTCAGTTAGGGTACACTGTTAACCCATACCCGTAGTAACTCCTAAGGGTTTGCCTATTTATACCCACCTGGGGGCAACGGGTAAGTGATTCCACTTAGATCCCCATCTGAATGATTCGAGCAACTTCCACACAATCGACATCTGTAAACACTTTAATATCTAAAGGTTGGTTTGCAGAGAACAGAATCTCACGGCCTGAGGACTTCTTGATGTTTCACAGTACCCGATAAGCCTCCTGCTGATGGCGAATTGAGGGACAGTGCATGAAACTACTTAGGACACCCACAACATACGTAATATTAGGGCGAGTATGAGATAAATATATGAGCCTTCCAACCAATCGTTGATATCTTGAAGCATCTACTTTTCCCCACTAATATCTGCATCAATCTTATGATTAGCCTCAATTGGAGTATCCACGGGTGCACACCCTAGCATTCCAGTTTCATCCAGAAGATCAAGGGTATGTTTTCTTTGAGAGATGAAGATCCCTCGTCGAGACCTCATCACTTCAATTCCCAATAAGTATTTCAACTTACCTAGATCCTTGACTTCAAATTCTCTGCCCAGTTGTTCTTTCAAGTGAACGATCTCCTCTCAGTCATCATCAGTAATGATGATGTCATCCACGTATACAATAAGAATTGATACCTGCGCTCCTCTCCTTGATAAAGAGAGTATGATCAGCTTGTCCTTGAGCATATCCTAGTTGAAGCATGGTCTTATTAAACCGTCCAAACCAAGCCCTCGGGGACTGCTTTAGGCCATATAAAGGTTTTTGCAGTCGACAGACATTTCCATTGAACCCTTCTTTAACAAAGCCCGGAGGGATAGTCATGTTGACTTCTTCCAGATCACCATGCAAGAACGCGTTTTTGACATCAAGCTGTTGTAGCACCCATCCATGAATAACAACACAAGAGAGGATCACCCAAATAAAATTCTTCTTCGCAGCAGGGGCAAATGTTTCTTGGTAGTCAATACCTTAGGTCCGGGTATACCCTTGAGCGACCAAGCGAGCTTTGTACCGCTCCACCCCATCTTGATTCTATTTAACAGAGAAGATCCAACGTGACCCAACTGTTCGCTTCCCAGGGGGAAGACTAGCAAGCCGCCATGTTCCATTTTTTTCCAAGACACACTTTTCCTCTTTTATAGCTTGTTTCCACTCAGGTATCTGAACAACCTCCTGCCAAGTCTTAGGAATCATAATAGAGAAAAGAGATGAGATAAAAGTTTTGTGAGCCTGAGAGAGATGAGTATAACAAACTTATTTGGCAATGGGGTGTTTAGTGCCACCCGCTTTACCTTTAAGACGAGCAAGAAGAACATGAAGGTCATCATCTGAATCTGAATCAGAGACAAGCACCGATACCGGTGAAACATCCACTGTCTGTACTTGCTCAACAGTCTGGGGTCTGCGGGAGTATGTGTATAATATAAGAGTAGAGGTGGAAGGTGCAGGAGCAGTGCACATAACATGAGGGGAACATGAGGAGAGACAACAATCGGGAGAGGAGAGATGATGGTCTCGTCGTCGTTACTACCCGTCTCCCCCTGACGAGGACCAAAGAACGACTCTCCCTCACAAAAGGTAACATCCACAGTGCAGTAGTAGCGACGAGTGGGTGGGTGATAACACCGACACCCTTTGGTGGTTGGAGAGTATCCAACGAATACACATCAGAGAGAGTGCGCATCCAGTTTATCACGATGCGGAGTATGAACATGGACAAAGCAGACGGAGCCAAAGATGCGGGGGGTGTGGTGAGAGGTGTGGACAATGTGTTTCTTGGCCAGACGGGAGAGGGGCATGTCATAGGAAATGGAACAGGACGAAAGACAGTTAATAAGGTGTGCGGCCATGAAGACCGCATCACCCCAATAGGACTTGGGAAGGTGCCTGACAATCAGCAAACACCGAGCAACCTCCAACAAGTGCCTATTTTTCCGTTCAGCGACACCATTTTGAGTAGAAGTGTGGACTCATGTGGTTTGATAAATAATACCATGTTCAACAAGATAGACACCGAACGCTCCTCGGTCATCATATTCCCCACCATTATCACTACGAAGGACACGGATTGTGCCGCTGAACTGTTGCACCACCATTTTATGAAATGATTGAAAGTTAGTAAGCACATCCCATTTGCGTTTTAACAAATAAAGCCAAGTAGTGCGAGAATGACAATTAATAAAAGTAACAAACCATTTATAACCAGATAAAGATAACACCGGGGGGGGACCCCAAACATCAGAGGGGGTAACATCAAACAGACATGAGCTAGGAAAAGACATGACTGACACTCGGACAAACATGTTTGGACTGTTCACAAGTGTCCCAAGAAAACGACTTAATTAAACGATTGAAAGCGGGAAATACTATAGTAAGATATAAAGCCGAAGGGTGGCCAAGACATTGTTGCCAACGCTAGATGTCGTGTAACGTCGGAGCTCTGGTGGAAGAAAGAGCACTGGGAGATAATGACTGGTTCAGCAAGTACAGCTCGCCAACGTTTCTACCACTGCCAAGCGTCTGTTTCGTATCCGGATCCTGAAACACACAAACATCCGAGAAAAAGGTTACAAAGCAATTTAAAGCAAAAGTCAAGTGACTAATGGAGAGAAGATTGCGGGAAATGAAGGGACATGCAAAACTGAGGATAGTGAGAGGTCAGGAGAACAAACAATGGTTCCTTTACCAGCGATGGATGAGAGAGAATCATTAGCAACAATGACCTTGTCACAACCAAAAAGAGGAGTATAGGAGGTAAAACATGAGGCAGAGCCGGTCATGTGATCCGTGACACCCGAGTCAATGATCCACTCGGAAGAGGAGGAAGACACAACATGAGTACTGGAGAGACCAGAAGTAGCAAACATATCAGTAGAAGTAGCCGGTGTAGGGTCAGTCTAGGCGCACAACATACGACGAAAAGCCATAACTTCGTAGCAGACGGGACCCCAGAGGTGTTCTCCTGAACCTTAGTCGAGTGCGCAGAGTACTGAGTGCGATCACCAGTCTGGCGGCCACCACCACGGTGCCCACCTCGTCCACGAGCAGTGTATCCCCGGCCAGCTGGAGCAAGGTGAGGATGTAGAAGAAAACATACGTCCTTGGTATGACATTTCTTCCCACAGTGGCTACATACCGGAGGTGGTCCACGAGAAATCCCAGCCAGCGCAGAGTGATCAGTAGAGGAACCAAGAGAGCAACGACGATTCTCATCACTCAGGAGCATACTGAAGGCCCCCCGAAGAAAGGGAAGAGGCTCATAGTGGAGGAGATGCAGGCGAACAACGTCAAACTCCATGTTGAGCCCCATAAGGAATACATGAGCCCAAAAACGATCTTTATCCTTCTGTAGGGCCTGCGCATCGGCATTGCAAGAAACAGTAAAGGTGTTGAAGTAATCCAACTCTTGATACAAACACTTGAACTCAGAATTGTAGGCAGTCACGGTCATGGTTCCCTGCTTTAGCACCAAAACACGACGACTAAACTCATAAATCTGCGCCGAACTGTCTGCCTGAGAGTAGGTGTCACGGACCCGTTTCCAAATTTCATAAGCCGAGTCCAACAACATATAGCTGCGATACACTTGGGGGAATATCGAGTGAAGTAACCACAAGACAACCACTGAATTGTCCACATCCCATTTTCTCCAAGAGGAATCTGTACGTGGTGACTCAACAGTGGTACCATCAATGTGTCTGTATAGCTGGTGACTGCGAATAACATGTTGTGCTGCCCTGGACCATTCCAGATAATTCGTGCCATCGAAGACAACAGTAGTTACCTTCAACGAGCCAGACTGGCTGTGGCTCCGAGGAGGATCTGTAGAGGAACCGTGAAGTGCACCTGTGTGAAGTGCCGAGGAGATGTCGGAGGAATCATCCATCAAAGACAGAAAAAACGGAGAGCTCAAATCAGACGGAACCGCATCCTACGGGTGTCCCTTAGATCAAACTGTCGGAGAGGACACCGGAGGATGCGAGCACGGTGTCCTCGGACAGCCCTTTGGAGGACAAAACGGCCGGAGACACCGGGCCACCCGAAAGCCGGATGGAGAAGACCGCCGAAGAGAAACGCCGCGGAGATGAAGATGTGCTGAAGGAGGGCGGTCAAAGAAGGAAAAAACGACCTTTCGGCGGACTGGGCAGACCATCCGGTGTGCAGCAGCTGTAGGGCATGCCGAGCTGCTGAGGTATCCGTCTAAATGAGAACGATAGAAGGCAGCAATTGGGTGATATATGGACTTACCAAAATATCAATGATATGTACTTTATTGGGCAGGATCTCTGACTGTGGTAGGATCTCTAGTCATGTGATGAGTGACTGGATATGTCCTTTCACGACTATAAGAAATTGAGTTTAGCAATAAAAGCGGCATAAAATGCTTGTGTTGTTGTTTGAGCGGTCCTTAAGGCTCCGTTTGGCACGGTGGTAGCGGTCGTAAACGCTTGGGTTAAACTGTCATTCGTTAAGGATCACCTAACAAATATCATTCGTTTGAACATAAAAGTGGATGAAGTTTCTTAGGTGAGCATTAACGAATGACAATTTAACCCTCATGTTCATTCCGCCACCACCGTGCCAAACGGAGCCTAAGTCTCTATTATATTGCTCCAAAGTTGTCATGGCCTCCACATATGATTGGTGGGCAACCTCATGTGATGTTTATTCTAAGACATGAGGACGAGAGTGCGTGACGGCCATTTGGCGAGTAGACGACAACATGTGTATGCCAAGAAGGTGGGGTAGCCTCATAATTCATTTAGAGGCTGTCGATTTCTATTAATTAATTTTAATCGGTCAATCAAGTAGTAGATTAAATAAATTTATTAATTCAATTAATGAATCAATTAATTGGCAAATTAATCCATGCTTAATGCTGCCATGCATACACCACAGATTGTCCCTACTGAAGTTGGCCTCAAAGAGAAAGCAGGTGCAGTTCCATGGCTCAATGAGAGAAGTGCGCGGCTCAAAAAATAGGCACGATAGCTGGATGGAGGAGTATTGGGCACCAGTCCGCACGCTGCACAACACGCAAACAGCAACCCACATACTGCACCAGTTCGCACGCTACACGCGGACACAGCACCAGCCTGCACAACTTGCGAACACCGCACCAGCCCGCCACACGAGTCCACGACCAACAGACACAGATCGGCCGGTCAACCAGCGGATACTGCGGGCTCTGCGAATACCTTGGACGTGTCACAGAATGTGACCAAGTCCAGCAACTCACCAAACACCTGGCGCGAGCTCGGCGGACACGAAGTCAGATCGCCAGCTCCAAAGACAGTCCGCCACCATGAACGCGGTTATCACCAACCGCATCACCAGATATCAAGGGCATGGACCAATGCCGATCTCGCGATCTCCAAATACAGTCTGCCACATCGGGCTCCGTGAACTCGAACAGAGTCCGCCACATTCCCGCGGATACACCACCAATCCGCCGGTTACTTCAAGGAACAGCCAACAACTGAACCACAAGCCGAACTGACTGAACGCATCATCAGGTCGCAATAACAGGCCGCCCAAGCCACACCACGTGTTCACCCAGGCCGCACCATCAGATAACCCAGACCGCACCATCAGTCCGCCCAGACCGCGCGGTTTGCTTGATCAAACTCCACTTTCACTTCACAATTTTCAATAGTCATAACTCATAAGTCTGTACGCAAAGTTGGCTAATGACCAAAAGCTCTCCTTTTACTTTGCTTGCAGTTTTTTCTCCTTTTACTTTGCTTGCAGTTTTTTCTCCTTTTACTTTGCTTGCAGTTTTTTCTCCTTTTAGTTTTTTCTCCTCGCTTGCAGTTTTTTTCTCCTTTTACTTCGCTTGCAGTTTTTTCTCCTTTTACTTCGCTTGTTTTTTCTCCAGTTTTTTCTCCTTTTACTTCGCTTGCAGTTTTTTCTCCTTTTTAGTTTTTTCTCCTTTTACGCTTGCAGTTTTTTCTCCTTTTACTTTGCTTGCAGTTTTTTCTCCTTTTACTTTGCTTGCAGTTTTTTCTCCTTTTACTTTGCTTGCAGTTTTTTCTCCTTTTACTTTGCTTGCAGTTTTTTCTCCTTTACTTTGCTTGCAGTTTTTTCTCCTTTTACTTTGCTTGCAGTTTTTTCTCCTTTACTTTGCTTTGCTTGCAGTTTTTTCTCCTTTTACTTTGCTGCTGCAGTTTTTTCTCCTTTTACTTTGCTTGCAGTTTTTTCTCATTTTACTTTGCTTGCAGTTTTTCTCCTTTTACTTTGCTTGCAGTTTTTTCCTTTTACTTTGCTTGCAGTTTTTTCTCCTTTTACTTGGCTTGCAGTTGTTTTCTCCCTTTTACTTTAAGTTTTTTTCTCCTTTTACTTTGCTTGCAGTTTTTCTCCTTTTACTTTGCTTGCAGTTTTTTCTCCTTTTACTTGCTTGCAGTTTTTTCTCCTTTACTTTGCTTGCAGGTTTTTTTCCTTTTACTTTTGCTTGCAGTTTTTTCTCCTTTTACTTTGCTTGCAGTTTTTTCTCCTTTTACTTTGCTTTGCAGTTTTTTCTCCTTTACTTTGCTTGCAGTTTTTTCTCCTTTTACTTTGCTTGCAGTTTTTTCTCCTTTTACTTTGCTTGCAGTTTTTTCTCCTTTTACTTTGCTTGCAGTTTTTTCTCCTTTTACTTTGCTTGCAGTTTTTTCTCCTTACTTTGCTTGCAGTTTTTTCTCCTTTTACTTGCTTGCAGTTTTTTCTCCTTTTACTTTGCTTGCAGTTTTTTCTCCTTTTACTTTGCTTGCAGTTTTTTCTCCTTTTACTTTGCTTGCAGTTTTTTCTCCTTTTACTTTGCTTGCAGTTTTTCTCCTTTTACTTTGCTTGCAGTTTTTTCTCCTTTTACTTTGCTTGCAGTTTTTTCTCCTTTTACTTTGCTTGCAGTTTTTTCTCCTTTTACTTTGCTTGCAGTTTTTTCTCCTTTTACTTTGCTTGCAGTTTTTTCTCCTTTTACTTTGCTTGCAGTTTTTTTTTTCTCCTTTTACTTTGCTTGCAGTTTTTTCTCCTTTTACTTTGCTTGCAGTTTTTTCTCCTTTTACTTTGCTTGCAGTTTTTTCTCCTTTACTTTGCTTGCAGTTTTTTCTCCTTTTACTTTGCTTGCAGTTTTTTCTCCTTTTACTTTGCTTGCAGTTTTTTCTCCTTTTACTTTGCTTGCAGTTTTTTTTCCTTTTACTTTGCTTGCAGTTTTTTCTCCTTTTACTTTGCTTGCAGTTTTTTCTCCTTTTACTTTGCTTGCAGTTTTTTCTCCTTTTACTTTGCTTGCAGTTTTTTCTCCTTTTACTTTGCTTGCAGTTTTTTCTCCTTTTACTTTGCTTGCAGTTTTTTCTCCTTTTACTTTGCTTGCAGTTTTTTCTCCTTTTACTTTGCTTGCAGTTTTTTCTCCTTTTACTTTGCTTGCAGTTTTTTCTCCTTTTACTTTGCTTGCAGCTTTTTCTCCTTTTACTTTGCTTGCAGTTTTTCTCCTTTTACTTTGCTTGCAGTTTTTTTCTCCTTTTACTTTGCTTGCAGTTTTTTCTCCTTTTACTTTGCTTGCAGTTTTTCTCTCTTTTACTTTGCTTGCAGTTTTTTCTCCTTTTACTTTGCTTGCAGCTTTTTCTCCTTTTACTTTGCTTGCAGTTTTTTCTCCTTTTACTTTGCTTGCAGTTTTTTCTCCTTTTACTTTGCTTGCAGTTTTTTCTCCTTTTACTTTGCTTGCAGTTTTTTCTCCTTTTACTTTGCTTGCAGTTTTTTCTCCTTTTACTTTGCTTGCAGTTTTTTCTCCTTTTACTTTGCTTGCAGTTTTTTCTCCTTTTACTTTGCTTGCAGTTTTTTCTCCTTTTACTTTGCTTGCAGTTTTTTCTCCTTTTACTTTGCCTGCAGTTTTTTCTCCTTTTACTTTGCCTGCAGTTTTTTCTCCTTTTACTTTGCTTGCAGCTTTTTCTCCTTTTACTTTGCCTGCAGTTTTTTCTCCTTTTACTTTGCTTGCAGTTTTTTCTCCTTTTACTTTGCTTGCAGTTTTTTCTCCTTTTACTTTGCCTGCAGTTTTTTCTTTTACTTTGCTGCAGTTTTTTCTCCTTTTACTTTGCTTGCAGCTTTTCTCTTTTACTTTGCTTGCAGTTTTTCTCCTTTTACTTTGCCTGCAGTTTTTTCTCCTTTTACTTTGCTTGCAGTTTTTTCTCCTTTTACTTTGCTTGCAGTTTTTTCTCCTTTTACTTTGCTTGCAGTTTTTTCTCCTTTTACTTTGCTTGCAGTTTTTTCTCCTTTTACTTTGCTTGCAGTTTTTCTCCTTTTATTTGCTTGCAGTTTTTTCTCCTTTTAACTTTGCTTGCAGTTTTTTCTCCTTTTACTTTGCCTGCAGTTTTTTCTCCTTTTACTTTGCCTGCAGTTTTTTCCTTTTACTTGCCTGCAGTTTTTTTCCTTTTACTTTGCCTGCAGTTTTTTCTCCTTTTACTTTGCTTGCAGTTTTTTCTCCCTTTACTTTGCCTGCAGTTTTTTTCTCCTTTACTTTGCTTGCAGTTTTTTTCTCCTTTTATCTTTTGCTTGCAGTTTTTTCTCCTTTACTTTGCTTGCAGCTCTCCTTTTACTTTGCTTGCAGTTTTTTCTCCTTTTACTTTGCTTGCAGTTTTTTCTCCTTTTACTTTGCTTGCAGTTTTTTCTCCTTTTACTTCGCTTGCAGTTTTTTCTCCTTTTACTTCGCTTGCAGTTTTTTCTCCTTTTACTTCGCTTGCAGTTTTTTCTCCTTTTACTTTGCTTGCAGTTTTTTCTCCTTTTACTTTGCTTGCAGTTTTTTCTCCTTTTACTTTGCTTGCAGTTTTTTCTCCTTTTACTTTGCTTGCAGTTTTTTCTCCTTTTACTTTGCTTGCAGTTTCTTCTCCTTTTACTTTGCTTGCAGTTTTTTCTACCTTTACCCCCACCAAACCGCCAGTCATGTTATATTGCTATTTTTAATGTTGATGCTTAAATTGCGCGCAGGCCATACCAGATGCGATCGCTGGGCTCGAATTTCTGCAGGAGCTTCAACTCTCCTCCAATCTTTTAGTATCATTGCCTGATTCCATTGGTTTGTTGCTTAACATGAAGATCCTAGATGTGTCTAATAACAAACTGAAGGCACTTCCTGATAGCATTTCACACTGCAGGTATTGATTCCTTTACTTACATGCATCTATATCTAAATATTTGTTCAAAAGATTTGCTAAATTCATCTCTTTTTATATAGTTCTCTTTTGGAGCTGAATGCAAGCTATAATGAACTCACTTATTTGCCTACAAACATTGGCTATGAACTGGTGAATCTGCAGAAGCTCTGGATTTATCTTAATAAACTTCGCTCTCTGCCCGCATCTATTTGCGAGATGAGATCCTTGAGACTTCTCGATGCACATTTCAATGAGCTTCGTGGATTACCTTATGCTATAGGAAAACTGACTAATCTTGAATATCTCAACTTGAGCAGTAACTTCAGTGACCTGAAAGTGCTTCCTCCTACATTTGGCGATCTGATTAATCTCGTAGAACTTGATGTCAGCAACAATCGGATACACGCTCTACCCGATTCATTTGGTCGTCTCGATAGCCTGTCCAAGTTAAACTTGGACCAGAACCCACTGGTTTTTCCGCCAATTGAGGTTGTAAACCAAGGGGTAGAAGCTGTGAAGCTGTATATGTCTAAGCGATGGATGGATATACTATTGCTGGAAGAGAAGGAGAACAACCAAGTCATGGAAAACCCGCAGTCTAGTATTGGTTGGCTAACTCGTAGTACCTCTTGGCTGAACAATTTCGTAGCTGGAGTTTCTGGGAGTGTTGCAGAATACCTTGGCGGTGGCGAAAAGTCCTACCGGGATCCATGTCTTGACCAACAATTGTGATCTAACAACCTTAAATCTGTGGTTTGATATTCCCTGCTTTCCCAGTATGTACAGTTCATCTTCTCTTGCTTAGTTTTTGACTTTCATTTCATGGCATGTCAATGTTTTGGCCTTTCATATATTTTTTTGGCATTTTCATTTTATCAATCAGCCATATATATGTTCTTAGAAGTTAGATCTCAAGTGGAATGAAAAAAGAAATAATGATTATTATTATTATTTGATTATATATGACAGGTAGTCTTTATTATTATATGATTGTATATGTTCTTAGATCTTAAGTGGAAGGAACACAACATGATTATTATTATTATTTAGTTATATGGCAGTCAGTCTTTCTTTTCATCCTAAATCCTAAAAAATTTATATGAATGGGATTAAGGCTCTGTTTGGTTGGGCTGTTGCTGATAGAAAAAGTGCTGATTCTGAAAAACAGAGTTTTGTTAAAAAACTGTTTGGGTGAAACAGAGTTTATAAAATCTAGTTTTCAAAAAGTTGTTTGGATACAAAACAGAGTTTTGAATAATATTTTTTTTTAAATATAACATAAAATAAAATTTCATTCATACATTTTTTCTAAATAAAACTTTTTTCAATTATAACATATATTTTTCAATTATTAACATCTTCTAACATTCTGAACCATGAGAAAAAGAAAAAAAGAGCTTAAAAATCTCATAGGAGCAAATGCTGTAAGGAACCAAAGAATTCTGAAAATAGTCCAGTAGCAATACTATTTCCTCAAAGATTTAAACTATTTCTTCAAAAAAAATAGCAAAGATTTTTTTGTTTTGCAAGTTTCTTCCAGTAAAATTGTTGACAGATCTAAACAAATCGTATGGCACCTCATTGAAGAAGACATCGGATCAGGATTCAGAAGAAGGCACGTAAAAATCAAGCAGGGCTTTAATTAGGCGACTGTTATTAGTACTACACTTTTGGATATTCGCACAACTTTTACTATTAATTTTCTGCGTCTTTTGAAAATACTTCTTATACATGCATTTTTAGGAAAAGTGTTCAACATGAAATTTGTATATCTCGTCGAGATATACAACTTTCGTGTTGAACACTTTTCCTAAAATGCATGTACAAGACGTACATAGGAAATACGCCTAGATTTCGCGCCTTTAGAAACTCTTATACATGAAAAGTGTTCAACACGAAAGTTGTAGATCTCGCGAGATCTACAACTTTCGTGTTGAACACTAAAATGCATGTACAGGAGTATTTTCAAAAGACGCATGGTAAAAGTTGTGCGAATATCCAAAAGTGTAGTGCTAATAACAATCGCCTTTAATTATTGTAGAGTGCGGATATCTAGCTGGATGGAGCAGGGCAACTGAAGTTAGGTAAGCCAGAAGAAAAACTAGAACAAAGAATAAGCAGTGCCACATTCTTATGCACCGTATTTTGAGTTAAATAAACAGGAAGTCAAAATGAAAAAAAGGAAAATTTAACATGGAACAGTGTTCTTCTTTTCTGGATAGGAAATTAGAACTGCACATTAACAAGCATCAGCGCAAAGAAGACGAAATAAAGCTCTGGGGATAACCCCGACCTTGATAAATCCCAAAGATGCAAATAGTATTCATAAAACTCTCCTCATTTTTCCATAAACTCGAGTCAAATCTCCCTGCCATGAAGCTTCACGACGGTAACACAATCCTTGCAGCCCTGAAGCTTCTCGTCGCCGATGAGCGGCCGGATGTGAACCGCCACCTTCACGCTGCCGTTGCTGGTTCTTACGCCATTGGAGGCAGTCTCGCCGCCTGCTCCTCCACCTCCCTGCTGCGACGGAGAGCCTCCATGGTTCACATCCTCCTTAACGGCCAGGTCCACATCGTTCCTGTCTGTGATGAAAATACAAGTTTTCCATCCATGAATATGGAAAAGGGAAAGAGAGAAGGGGGCAGAGGGCTCGAAACTAATAACGGCAACCGCTCGATGAGAAGCATTCCGCTGGACGAGAAGTTTTCCGCTCGACGGGATCTTCCACCTTCGCAGAAGCGCGCGTCTGAACCACGGGAAAAGCGGCTTGGAGGGGCGGTTGGGTGATAGCGATAAATTGCGGATGTTATCAAACGTAGTTTTGATGGTCAGCCGAACCAAACGCGGCTATTGTAAAAAACTGTGGTTTGGCCCAGCCGCAACGGAGGCAATCCGCCCAACCAAACGCCACCTAAGTGAAGCAAAATAAAAGTGAAAAAATATATAAGAGAGTTATGTTTTGGACAAAAATATTATCGCAGCTGAATGCTGCAAATATAAAACTCGTGTGACTAGCAGAGTATTCGTGTTGTATGTTGTGCTAGTATGTGATAATACGTGTAACAACCCTGCCCATAATATTTGAGGTATTATCTATTTTAGTTCAACCTAGCCCATGCTATGTTGAATCACATCGATTTTTTTTTCATAGGTGGCCTATAAGCATTTCTCAAGAGATCACACATCCTTCGACTGCTCACCATAGCATATGCTTAGCTATGAAGTTTCCATCACAACTCCGCTTACTTTGAAAAGACGTCTTTGATATTTCAGTGCCCAAATTAAGACACGATTGGATTTAAATGTTTGTTTTATTTTGCATATTTATATTATTTTACAAATGTGTATGCAAGTGTGCATGTTGGAGCAAAAACGTTTAGCAAGTATATTGAAATTGGATTGAAATTGAGCAAGTTTTTTTCTTGAATCAAAGTTATAGAACGATGTTGATCTTGTTCCCTTATCGTTGATTCATTGCTTTATCCGATATAATTTAGTTCCGAATTGATTCGTACAGGAGGACGATTTCTACATGTCTTTTAATTTCTTCGCCAATCATATCCGCCTTTCACGCACCCATTCTAATTATAAGGTTTTCAGCGCGCTGATTTTAATCACACATCCTCAACTCCGGTACTTTTGGCCGTGCGACTTAACTTTTTATCATCTGTTGTAGACATGTACTAACTCCGTGGTGAGTTCTCAGTAGACAGATCTTCAACACCCGAAAAGATGTTGTGAGCGTGCGTAGTTATGCAAGATGTACAACATAGACAATTGTGGAGAACCTCAATCCCTAAACTCTTATTAGGCTCCGTTTGGGGGGGTATTATTTTCCGGTCAAAGCGGTCACGACCGCATGAACCGGACCTTAATTTAAGGGTCCGGTTCATGCGGTTCGTGACCGCTTGAA